>JAPZEB010000005.1:26254541-26284573 GCA_029783705.1 Chaetodon striatus
GTAGCATTGCTCAGTTAGTGTGTCCTGCACACTAGTGTGACTGCTGGAGGGTTGCAAATTCCCAAAGACAGCTGTTCAACACAAGAACACATGCAAATAAATAAATAAAATTGAATTTAACTAGAGTCAAGTGCTTAAACTGCTCACACACGACCTTGGTAGTCATTTATCATTAGCTAGTGAGCAGCTCCAATTGGAGGTTAGGCACCTTGCTGAGGGACCTCTTCATACCAGTTCATGAAAGGAAATGACACTGTCACTCATTTACTCCCCCAATCCAGATTTTCCCAACTGGTCTCATAACCTTTCAGCCAGCAGGCCCAATTCTCTGACCTGTAGCCACCTGGTGCCTGCAACTGACCCCACTCTCCACCACAAAGAGAAGAAAGACCCTGTTGAATTAGTCGAAATTTCATTTTTCACAACACAGAAATCACTAATAAAACCGAATATAATGTCTTTTCTTTCATGACAAACATTTAGAATGCTGTTATTTGAAATTTGCCAGTATTTTATACAGGTCATTAGATCCAAATATTCTGGAGTAAATATGTAGCTAACCTGAATGTGACATTTCCAACTCTGTGACCCTCTAACCCTGCCCATATTAGACAAGCAGAGTGTCTGGATTCCAGGTGTGGGAGAGTCCCTCTCCATTCTTTTCAGGTCTAGAGAGCAGGTAAATGATTTGTCAGAGCGGGATGACCCTTTGCTTCAAGTTCACCCAAAGTCCGGGCGGGCTGTCCTTTGAAAAATGAATTTACTCTTAGGTGCACATGATAAAAAAAGAAATGTATAGATTCAAAGTTTGTTAAGAATAGGTACAAATACATTGTAGATGGTGTCCAGTGGTTGATAGAAGTCTTGGTAGAGCTGAGCTCTTTGTCCACTTTTGATTAAAAACTACTTGTACAAGTCTTCTCAGCATTACAATGTGTTTCTTTATTGGAGGATTGAGATAGGCATTGGAAAATGACTTTATTCACTCTATTAAATTGAATTATTTGTGTCATTCTTCTTAACAATCAACCTTTAATTTGTCCTCATTACTCGGGCAAGCAAGGAACTTTTATTACTTTAAAAAAGACAAAAGAAAATGGACATTATTGAATAAAAATGCCATTAGCTGAAGAGATAAAATATAAAGTACACATTGTGATTATACATAGGTGCTGTTGAAAAGAGGTTGGAGGAACTTACTCAGCTAAACTTCTGTGTGCATCATGGCACTCTGCCGCAGGTTAGTGTAACTAAATATTTAGGCTCTGTTTCCTGTGATGACCTGAATGGACTTTATCATCCTGTTTGTCTGCCGCACTCGTCTCTCATTTGACATTTGTGCATGTGTGTGCATGTTGATGACGGTCCTGTGACCTAAGTGCTTTGGACTGTAATGAGGTCAGCGTCCCATTGAACCCCATCATAAACCTGACAGTGATGTAGTCTCCCTCTGCTGATGAAAACAGTGAACAGCACCTGGTGGTGTTAAATGCTTCCTTGTGTCTTTGAATCACATTACACAGATTATGTAGATGTTCTTTGTAATTTCAGCACAAAGATGAAAATCTGTTTTGAGTTACATGCTTGAGTGGAAAAGAGATTTACTTTGGCAGTGGTGATAATTCTATAATCCATCCATACATCCTCTTGCAAGTCATCTCATGGGCTATTAAATGTCAAAGAAGCGGTACCTTTAAGGACTTAATTGTCGAGTCCCATCATTCAGGAAACACAATAACTGTGAACACATGTCTGTGGTTTTTCTTTGTGCTGTGACATCAACAGTGCAGGTGTGTTGAAAGTTCTGCCGCAGGCTCGGCCACCACTTTGACGTAGCTGATGAAAATAAACACCTTGTAATTAGATTGTTATCTTAGTGAGCATCATATTAAACAGTGTGTAACGCAGTCATTCCTTCTAACCTTCCAACAACACACTTTCTGGCACTTAAAAACAAAAGTTTTTTCCACAGCATCTTGACCACATGCTTTATCTGCCGCGAGGTGCTGTTTGCTGTTGACAGGCCTTATGGACGCTGTGTTTGATTTTCCACAGGTGTGTTTTTGTTCAGGAGAGCACCACCTGTCTACAGAGGTTTGCTTTTTTGTCATCATTTGGCGCAGTCTGCAGCAGCAAGGATGTAGGACACCATGTCAAAGAGTATGATTTTTACCTATCAATGTGGAATGTTTGTTAACGTTTTATTCTTCTTGAGACAATACAGTTATCTATACTAAGAGTTAACTGTTTATTTTGCAGCTCCATGAGATGAAAAAACACAAAGAACTACTTCCATTCTATTGTGGTTGTATTTTAAATGTAGTTCAGTCAGTTTGTGAAAGACATCTGATGCAAGGTTGTGTGATTGAGAGACTACATCACCCTATTTTACTGCATGTAGTTGTGGCTCACATTGTGGACAGTAGAGGGAGCTATTTCCCCACAGCCTCACTACTCTGTGATACACAGTGATACAAGCAGAGATACAAGCACAATCAGATGTTCCTAACCTGCTGCTTGTTATTTGTGATAAATCTGCAGCCCTATGCTCAGTATGTGGTAAAGATTGTGCATCCTAAGGGCTCTGCAGAACAGTGGGAACATTCTTCCTTTCCAACATCACTAGAAAACAACTGTTAATAGTCGCCAGTAATACACATAAACCAGCCACACAGCTTTTATAAGTCAAAGTGTGCTCAGCTCATCTCCTCTGTGAAGTTTTGTTCGAGGCAGAAGAATCAATACTGTGTCTGTCATTAGTTGAGATAACACCTTCCAGGCATCGTGGGCCGATTACAGTTCTGACATTTCCGAACGCTCTGACTTCACAGTGCACTAATTAGTAGAGTCATTACAATTACAAGAAAGAAGTACTTTTAGAAAGCAAGGCAGTTTCTTTGAATCCTTTGTTCCTGCATCACGCCTCTTTTTAAGCTATGTTGCAAGTTATATCTGAGTAAGATCATTCCTTTTATCAGTGTTATATTCAGGCCTGGAAGAGACGATAAGGCTGAGTGAATCTGGAATTCCCTGGTAACTGACTTAATACAATTTGAAGAATGTGTCAGTCTCAATCGCTATGCAGCTGTGAGTTAATATAGCAGTTTATGTATATACATTGATGTAAAGAATGCTTCTGTTTTGCTGCTGCATGAGTAGCAGTTCCCAAAACACATCTTTCAAGGGATTTGATTAAATCTCAAGCCGCAGAAACAACAAAGGGACCGATCACTCATTAGTTAGCCAGGAATTTCATGGTGTTTCAAACTAAGTGGGACATATAGTTGTCATATTCTCAGGGTGCAATTTATGTGCAGAGCAGCAGTCTAGCTTTGATCTGCCCCTCTTGATAAGTGATGGTGTTTACTGGGAAAATAACATTTCTTCAGTGCATTAAAGATGGTAAAACATGGGTGTCTCCTCCCCTTCTATCCCATATACAGTACCTCTTTCCTATACTGTAACTGTTGTTTAGGCCCCGCAGGCTACATATTCTCCTGTTGTTATGGAATGTGTCTTATTCAGAGTGACGGCCAAGCTGTTTCTGCTTGCCCGAGCAGGACTGCGAGGAACCCTGCAGGGCTCTGTCTGCCCGGCTGTCTCTTTCTACAGGATACTGGATTGTTCAGTTGAAAGATGCAGCCTAGCAGTCTCTAAAGCAATCAGTAGGTTTTTACTACTTTCCAAGAAAATGTTGCTCTTACATTGAGGAGCTGCTGGGATTTGATAGAGCTATATTGACAACTCAGTGTTTACCTTGAAGTGTGATGAGGCTTTTGGTTTTCAAACTCATTTTTACTTTAAGTTTAGATTAGAGTTAGAAACTTTAGTGAGAATTCTATCAATGTCGCCACTTGCCACTGACAGCGAATGTCAAAAATGATTGATCATTTTGTTTTGAAGGGGAACACCACTTAGTTACTCTTTAATTCAGGTCAACTTTGAACAAATTTGAAGTGACAGGTAATTAATTCATTCACATTAATTTAAACACAACCCACAAAGTCTTGAATTATGTCAAGTTAATGTTGCTCCTTTCATTGACGGTGCCTTTGCTGCATCACGTTACAGAAAGGCAGTTGTATATAGCCTTACCTTTATGCACAAGTTTTCCATTGATGGTGTTGAAACCAAAATGCTTCCTCACATTACACCTCAGATGGTTTGGTGTCATGGTTAACAGGGCAGAACAACGGGTCAGATGGACAGTGTGTTTAAGGATCACCCCCTTCTGGAGAACAGAGCACAGCCTGTAGCACTACCGAGGATTTTTCATTTAAACGTCATTACAGATTTTTGAGACTTTACACTCGACTACCTGAGTCACTTTCTTCTTTTCATGCCCACACCAATGTAACCCTATGTGTAGTTTCCTTAAATGTAGCGTGAATGCACTCTAGCACTACTCTAAAGTTTTTAGCTCCACTGCAGCTCGTCCATCAATGATAAATTTAAGAATATTTATGTTTAGGTTCACAGTAGCCATCGTATCTCAGTGGGAGGCTTTTACACTGTGGGCAGGGTTGCTCACTCACAACCTGCTCCTGCAGGCCACTCCAGGGCTGTGATAAGTCTCTATTTGTGGGAAACGGGACCCCTTTCCCTCCTAATCTGATAGCTGTGACCTTCTGACCTCTGTTCTGTTAGCCAACCCCCCACCTCTCATTCTCCGGCTGTCTCACACAGTCAGTGACACACATTCACTGGTTGGAGATCTTAGAGATGTGAGAGGAGATGTCATTTGAATTAGGGTCTTTGATTCAGGCGTGGAATTTGCTCTGTGTAGAGTGGCAGTATAGACGCACTATACGTTTCAGAGCTCAGTCTGCTGCTGTTGAGTTGAATTTAACCCAATAATACATTTATATATGGCCTAATTGTTGTTTTCTGAGTCTGGCACAAATGCAGTTTATCCTCTATTCTGAGCACAGAAACTGTGACTGTTGTACTAGCTGGCCATCCAACAAGGCTAACTTTGACTCAATAGAACGTATTTTACATTCTGGGACATACACATGAGACTAGAGCAGCAATGGTATATGACCACAAATTGCCAATTGTGCCTTTAAAAGACGGGATAGGATAAGTATATGCACTGTTTTTTTTTAAGATTCACAGCAGGCTTTAAATTTAGCTGGAAAGCTGTTGAATGGTTCCTTTACTGTACAGTGATTCATCACTGTGTTGCAACCTGTTGCTCAGGGATACCAGGTCAGATGAGAGACGTTTTCTCTTTGCTAATAGTCAAATACAACATGTTGAGAAAGTGCTCAGTGTTGAAGATTATCAGATGATGGTATTACAGGCATTTCCTCATGTGTTTTTGTTTCTCTGGTGGATTCAAGTTGAGATATGTTTACACTGCTGCTCGGCTGTGACATGCTGTATGGCTGCAACTGAGGCAGGGGAGTCCTGTCTGTGTGTGTGTGTGTGTGTGTGTGTGTGTGTGTTTCAGCCATATGTTCACTATAGTTTGTGTCTATTTGTATCCGTTTACACTGTTGCTCAGCTGTGACATGCCGTGCGACTGCAGCCCAAGTTTATTTGTGTGTGTGTGTGTGTGTACATGTATTTCAACCATATGCATGCTCGTTTATGAGTGTCTGTGTGAACATCCCAATTTGTGTGTGTCATTTAAGTCCCATCTCTGAGTTCCTCGGAGCTAAATGCTTGTATAACTGCTGAGACGGCGACTACACTATGACTCACAGCGAGAGGTCAACGACCCCCACTTGCTGAAATAACACCGGTGAAGGTGCAGGGAGGGCTGCCAAAAGGCCCTTTAGCTGCTCCAAGCTGCAGAGAAAAGCCCCTCGCGTTTTTGTATTGTCAACCTGTGGTGTAGTGTGTGTCTAGTTTCGTGCCTCTCTGTTTGTACAGCAGTTACACTTCAGGTCATAATGACTTGCTGTATAGTGTTCAAGTGTTAAGTTAACATTTAGGCTAATAGAGAGGGTTTATTGTAAACATTTGAAACACATATACTTTCCCACTATCCAGTGCCAGTTTTGTAGGAGATTGTGTTGCACACACATGCCCTCGTATTCTTGAATTATTTACAAAGGCTATATTTAGCACTGATGAAATTGGCACTCTGCATATGAAATTCAAAAGCTGAATGACAGTTTGGCATAAAGTATTGCTGTGCAGTGACAGATAATTGGACGCCTTTGGCCCCTCATGGATTATGTTCAGTGGGTTTTGTTGGTGTTGTAATTAGTTGATCATTTATCCTCCCATTCATGGTCTCAGCCCTCAGACTCATTCCTGGTCTTAGGTTTCAAGCTTTTGTCTCTGTATTGTGAGGACAGACACTGGGGGGGCTGGAATTTCAGTTCATCCTCTGCCCAAACATCTCAGGATTTCACAAGTCGCAGACATTACAGACATTTTTAAGGAATGACACTTGCTAATATCTACACGTATAATAAAGGGTTTTCTTTTCTTAAAGGTGGAGAGATATACAGTATTCATGGTAAAGCTGAAGTAGTAAAAAAAAAGACTAAAAAATAAAACAGTCAAAGCATGTAGTTAGTATTTTTAGAGTCTGACTCCACACTGTAGGGTTTTATTGAAATTCAAAGCATATGAGTTGTCCTGAAACGTTTCTCAACATGGAGGTTGCTAAGCCAGCGGCTAGAACCTAACGATGCTAACGCCATAAACAGCGCACGGAAACAGTGCCGATAGAGCGCCACGCTTCTGCGACAGTGCCATCCTGATTTCAGCGGTAACTGATGTATGAGCGTAATGCAAAGCAGCGGTAATGAGCTTGCCGGTTGGACACACAAATGCACTAACATGCATGCACGGCTGCACTAGCTCACCACAACAAACTACAGAGAGGCTCAGATTACAGCACACATAGAGGGAGTGTAACTTCATTCTCTGCTCAGGCTGCCATTATTCCACCATTTCTTTACATAGCATGTATTGATGTGCTGCCATATTAATGTTGTAAATTTTGCAAACAGAACTTTGAAGCGTTTCCATAGACAAAGATTTATAACATTATTATTAGAATAATAATGTAATGGGTTTTCATTCATTTCATTTTAATGATCTAGTTTTTCGAACTGTTTTTGTAAACATTTTAGACAAAAATGTATATGTATTCCTGTGTAACACGTGACACAGTTGATGAATTATTGGGTCACTTCACCAAAATTACCAACTGCTCCTCTTGGTATTGAGCCATGAAGATACTTTTGGTTCTATCAGCGGTTCAGTCTGCTGCTAAGGTTTGTGCCACCACTCAAATACAATGAAGGTGAATGGAATTTCATTAGTGGTGCCAAAGCAGTGAAACATAACATTTTTTTGTAATTTGGGTGAACTGACCCTTTAGATTACAGATCCCTGCTGAGATAATGGCCCTCTGTCAGCAGGATGCAGTGACCAGCATGTGCACTGTGTCAAAGGGAAGTTCTCAAACCCTTGTAAAAGATATGCTTTAGCTGCACAGAGGTCTCCACAAGAGGAACCACTTTATTTACTAAGCTGAGATGAAGTTTTATTACTAATCATAACATATTTTATCTTAGCCATGTGTGAGTATAAAATTAACACTTACTAAAATATATATGAGTCACATTTTACTGAAGTGTTTTTGAACATGACACTATTTCATTGACAATAACCCAGGTGTCATTTTCTGTCAAATGATAGAAAACAGACAGAAATCTAATAATTAGTCCCACCAAGAAACATTTCTTTTCACTTTCTGAAATAACACATATTAAAAGGACGGCTTATTTGATCTGTTTGAGTTTGAGTTCCCCAGAAACAAGATGTATCATCAGCAAAGTACAGTGGATGTGCTTCTTTGTTCATACAGCACAGTGCAGACTTTTCAACTATTCTTACTGTAATTACCTGTTCCAATTACAAATGCTGCTCCTGAAAACAGGAAATCTTCTGGCCGTGTTGACATTACGCAGCCTGTACTCTATTCCGGCAGCAGCCAACATGAAAGGGATGTTGAAAAGAGGGACTTTTGACAAAGTTCAAGGCATGTTATGATATCTGCAGATTACCTGTGCTGAGAAAACTGTCACTAAAAAAGCGCAAAAGTACTACCTTCATTAAATGCAATTTTGTCTTTTCCTTGTCAGGTTTTTCCATAAGTAAGCAGATTGTTTCCCAGTTCTGAAGTGACAGAGTATATGCCTGGCCACCCAAGTCTTTTGGCAAGTTTCCGACTTTTAAGTGTAGAAGAACATTTCCAAACTTTGTAAGATCTTTTATCTTTTGCTGTCATACAAAACATCTTCAGGCTAATTCATTGTCATTTTTGAAATACTGATGGGAGTATTTCAGACAACTTCTTTCTCTCTGGATTCTGCGAGTGATTAGGGTTGGCATCTTGTGTAGTTAAGAAACAGAAAGGGACAAGATAAAAGAGCAGATCATGCTGATGGGACTCCCCACAGGACATTGGAAGTGTAGAACAGTAAAGGTACCTCTGCTGTCATTAAGTTACAATGATCTGGTTTGAATGACCCCTGTGGAAATTCTTGCTGAAGAAAGCGTTTACTATTTTGTTTTTGTTCTGAAATAAAAACCTATACAATAATGCAATAAACCACAGAGTCCATGAGAGGGGTAGAACTGATGTCTAAGGCTAATCATTAGCTATCACAAGACAGACTTTATTACCCTAGGGGTTATTAGCCAAGTCCCGACTACAAACATTGTGTTTATTCTAGTTTACAGACTGACAAAAGATAACTTTGATCACTGAGGTTGTCTGACCACAGAAACATGGGCTTGTGGCTTGTGTCCACTTTAAATGTCTCCTGAAACATTTCATAATGGTCCCTTTCTTGAGGAGCATTGTCTAAAGTCAACGTGAACATGACTTTCCCACAGAAAGTTGTCACTCTCTTTTTTTTTTCAAGCAACTGCTATAATTAAATTGTCTACTTTTGACAGGTTTAGAGTGAACAATTGCTTAGTTAAGAGTGTTCACTCCTTCTTGCCTAGAGGGTCTAGTAATTTACATTTATGAAATCATGCTACAACTAGCCTCTTTGAATTATGCCGTTGAACTGAGAATAGAAAACCTTAGATCTTCCATTCTTAAAGTAACGTTCTTTATAAATTATTTTAGTGGTGGCAAGTATACTTGGTTTTTTTTGTTCCTTAGAGGAACCAATGTTCTTGTAAACAAAAGTCAAACAGACACCAGCTCAAGACAACCACAAGTGCCTTAGTTGTGTTTACCCAAGAGGAGTCCACTTTTCATATGACTACACACAATATTTTTCTTTCATTAAAATTGTCATCAGGGCAAAAAGTGGAAAAATAGCTTGGTCTTGTGATAAATAAGTGAGCTATACCGTGTTTTTTTTTTTTTTTTCTTTAATAGGTCACAGTTGACTAGTCTTTGCAGTTTTTGTTTGCTGTATAGATAAATGTCAATATTTTCCATCCTGCTTTTTAATATCTCGAGTGTTCACCCTCCCCTGTGTGAGATCAAACAAACATAATCTTATAGACATGGATGAGTTAGATCATTAGTGACCATAAGCCATGACAGAGAGCCATAGGATAGAAAGTTGTCGAGCTCGTGTCAAGACATTTATGCATCTCAACATGAGTGCCTGGAATATTTATAGGGATAGCTGCACGCTGTGCACAATTGACCCAAGTTCCCCATCAGGAATTGAGGTTACATGCACAAGATCCATGCCTTTATTTTAAACAGAGGTGCTATTAGAGACACATTTGCACACATCTCCTGTTCCCTTTATCACTAATCCCCCATTAGCAGATGTTGAGGGTCTCTGTCAACTGATCACAGCGTGGTAGGCACTATGAGAAACCAGTCTGGACAAGAAAGTGAGTCCTGGATTACTGTGTAACCACAGAGCACTGAAAACAGGGGTCTTAACCCGATTGAGCAATAAATGGCACCATATAGAGAGGGGACAATGTATGCAGGACTAGGTGGAAGAACAAAAGATAATACATTTGCATTATTTAATGGCTTGAATTTGACACTGTCTAGATCTAGATGTAAAGTATAATTGTAAAAACATTTAATGACTCAGGTGGATTGAATTACTTTAGTTTATATGTAGTGGTTTTGAATTGTGTTGTTTAGATACATCACCCCCATAATCACATAAAATAATACAATTACTGTGATAAGATATGGTTGTTATATTGTATTTAAACAACAGCAGCTTTGCTGAATAATTGGTTGTATTTTTTCCAATGGAATGGGACTAATTTAATCCATCAGACTCAATTCAGCATTCAGTTCTTTTTGTTGAAATCACAAAATCACTTGACCACAGCTTTTGCTCCCAATGCAGTTTCACACAGTTTGCAGTTTTTAAAGCTATATCTGCAGTTTTCCCATTATCATCTTTTAACAAAGAGAACGAGTCAAGGGGAACAAATTGCTCCTCTCTGTAAAACACTGAAAGCATCAGTATTGTACACTGAAAGGCAAAGCTGCCGTAATTCTAAGGTATCAGTCAGCAGGAGAGATCGCTTTTCACTGCTGTGACAAAAGGAGAAGGAGGAGGAAGGAGGAGTTAGGAGAGGAAATATTGCCAGGGCAGCCAATACGGAGCACACCTCCTCCTGCTCTCCCCCTTTACTCTTTTGAATGGGGCACTCCTCTTCACTTTTCCTCTCTGCCTAGTGGAGTGTGTGTGGAGACAGAGCTGGAAAGTGTGTGTGAGGAGTGTAGTGGCAGTGTGGACATGTCACAGTTCACTCTGGGAGCCTGATCAAGCTGGTGGATGTGGTCAAGACTTGATGTTATGCCTAAAATGAGGACCCAGTTTGGAGTTTTGTTTTTGTTGACCCTGTGGGTGGTCTACTCTGATGCTTGGTTCTGGGCCTGGAGTGGTACTACAACTTTGCCCCCAACAGTGGACCATGAGGGGTCTGGCAGTCCAGCAGGTAGTGGAGAACCACCATCAGAGAATATTGCAAGGGTTGGAGAGGAGATCATTGATGAGGGACATGGGATCCCAAAGGTTGTGCAGACTGAGGGACCACAACTGACCACTCTAATACCTACAACACAACCGGAGAATGAACGTGCATCTGAAAAGGGAACAGCACGGATTTCATCACGCATACGTAAACCTGGTAATGGCACATCTTCACTAGAGGGTATGGGTTCTGGAGAATCTGATTATTTAAGCTTCACAGAAAATATTTCAGGACTCGGATCTGGGCTTGAGTCTGAATTGGCATCAGACACTGGGTCAGGTCACTGGTCTGGCTCTGGATTAACATCAGGGGCTGAAACTAGTTGGGGATCTGATTTTGAAACACAAGGAGTAGTAATGCCCACAGATTATAGGGGGTTTGATAGTGGAGGCAGTGTAGAGTCCCAAACAACAGCTAAACAGGAAGCTTTATCTAATCAAGTGTTACAGACTACACAAACTTCATTTGTTAGCAATACACTTTCTTCAATCCAAACACCAACTACTACCCCAAAAATGTTAATTACCAGACCACAAACAGCGAGCAAGAGACCAGACACTACCTTAATGCCCATTGTGGCCCAACCTCAAGTACCCAGTCAAGCATCAGCAACTAGCCAGAAAGTGGTGACCAGCCAAACTGGCCAAATCTTAGATGCTACTCAGACATCAATAAGTGAGCCTAGTAAAGCAACCTTAATAACCCCAACACCTGGAAGCCACACAGAGGTAGCTAAATCAGAACTGGTTGTAGAATCCCCACAGTGCTTGTTGATAGATACCGCTCTTCCTTTCTGCTCCTACATGGTTGGGAAAAGGTTTGTTGTGCCCAATTACCTCAACCAGAGCAGTGTGGAGGAAGTCGAGGCACTCCTAAATGAATGGGCTTGGCTGTTGAATTCACCTTGCCACCATAGTTTGGAGTGGTTTTTCTGCCTTCTCTTGGTACCTGAGTGTGGCTCTCAATCCCCGCTGCCGGTGTTGCCTTGCCGGAGTTTCTGCGAAGTCTTGCGGGACAGTTGCTGGACACTCCTGGAAGAGGGACGCCTCCCCTTGGAGTGCCACAATCTACCAGACGAGGAGGATGATGGGTATCAGTGCTTGTCAGTTAGTAACCAGAAAGGTAATCGCTGGTTTAAATGAATCCTGGTTTTTGGGATTCATTTTAACCAGTTTTTGGTGTCCCTACTCCCCAGTTTGTCTGGTGTTTCCTTCCACTACCCAAAACCCAAAACCCGATACCCAGTACCCGATACCCCCCAAAAATTTACATTTATCCCTGTTGGCACAACCAAAGACATTAACAATATCTTGGTTCCTATGCTCAGCAAATTAATATCAAAGAATAATAAGCATGCTTCAAGTTTGTTAGTCCTGTTGTTAAAAGGAAGTTCTGGCTACAGCCTAACAAGCATGGCGCCAGCACTCCTTACAGTTTTGCATGTATGTGTTTCCCTTGTTCTTTGGATCGCACGTGACTTACTACTTAAAGATCATTATAACATTCATAAACACACTCATGCACACACAGCACAAAGAGTTTATGGTTCATAACCAAACCCATTGATGTGTATTTTCTCTGAAAGTTATTAATTCAAATGGTAATATTTTGCTGAGATGGACATTACATGGTTTTGTATGTTGTACCCTGCAGTGCAATCATAGTATCAACAGACATTCAGTCCATAGTGTTCAGCAAATCTCAAGCATGACATGCCACTAAAAATGAAATGTGAATTGAAAGATCCTCCGTCTTCAAATTTAATCAGAGTTCTTAAATGCAGATTGTTGCAACATCCGGAAACACAGTGATGTAAAAAAAACAACAACAACATAATCATTTATAAGAAATAAAGTACTAATTTGTTTTTTTCTACTTCAGTACTTTTTTGCATTAATGCATCGGAAATTGCATTAGACGAAGGCCTGTCTACTGTAAAGAACTTGTGCATGAAACACTGTTAATAATTTGGCATGTAGCATTGCATGCCTCTTTTGACAGCGAGTGACTTGCAGGCAGCTCATGTGCATTTGTCTGTCCAGTAATGGACAAATTAGGTTGTCATGCATGGGAAGCAGTCATGCTTGCACCGAAGGTTTTCAGTGGGATGTCAATTTTTACAACTGTACAAGGCAAAGGTATTCATGACAGCTGGAGAGTTACTTTACTCAGGTTAATCTTTTTAACAGGTGCATGCATTTATATTCCATAAATATGGCATGTCAAATATGAGAGCAGTTCATTTGCTGTCTCTTGAGTTAGAGCTTAAAATTCAGTAAGGTGCATAAAATTCCAGCAAAATATTTGTTATGTGGTAGTTTATGGTTGCATTGGTTGACGATATAATCCTAAACACTCATAGGACCGGTGTACATTTGATTAATTTCTCCAGGAGTAATAAGTAAAACGCATGGATGTGATGAAAAAAAAAAAGACTCGAATGTTTAATACTGCTACTGATCTGTATTCTTAGTTGTGTATCAAACAATGAGAAAAAGTGTTTCTGTGAGCATGTGCACCTCAAATTAAGAGCATCTTTACAGCCTCATTCCTTTTATTGAGCTACTGCCCTGCCCTCCACTTTGACTTCATATCACTATGACTCTATGTCTTTTTACAGCTTCACTATCTTCCCAACAGCTTGCTTCATTGACAGACATGAGTGGACAACATGTCTCTAGTTCCAGGACTAAGTGATGCATCTAGGACCAAATAGTTTTGCATTTATTTGAATTGTTTAACTTTCAATGTGTTGATGTGAAAAGGTTATGGTGTGGCTTACTGCATTGGGTGGGCTAGGGTTAGAGCTAAGACTAGGGTTCATATGTTGTCTTGTAGTAAATATTAGCCTTTTTGGCTCTTACTGCATAGCTTTACACTTAATTTGTTTGATGCGAGTATGAAGTTAGGTGTAGGGAGTGTTTATCTGCTTTAGATTTGTGTTTGGGAAAGGTACAAAAATGTGAGACAGATATATGTAGCAGTTTCTACATAAAGCAGCCCTGACATAGCTATTTGCAACCTCAGGCATTTGGAAAAAGTATGATTATGTTGCCATCTTTACACCTCAAAGACAGCTTTTATAGGCTCTCCAGAAGCTGGTTCACCACTAAGATGAGCGTGTTGGGTATCACCTGTTAAGAGTAGCCTTGAGGTATCACTGGAGCACTGCAGTCACTCTAAATCATTCCTGGATAAACAGAAAGCCACCGCAGTTGCAACCATCTGGACTCACTCATTTAAACACAATGATCTTAAAAATCCACCAATGGACGCTGATTGTTGGAGTGATGGTTGAGTGAGGCTGAGTAGACATGATGTAAGAAATTACCAGTGACTGTCCCTGTGAGGTCTCTTTGCCCCTGAAGATAACTGATAAACTTAAGAGTCAATTAGACGTTTCATATGAGCATTCACATGGTTTCAGTTAACAAAATACCTCGTGCATATGCCAGTGTCTTTCTGCAGCAGCCAGAGATCATACTGGTAAATGTTTAAAAGTAGTTAACAGGTTGGTGGGCTTTGGCTTAAAGCTGAATGAGGTCACACTTAAATAGTCAGGATAATGTGTTACACAGCTCTGTAAATGTGTGCCCTAAAACCCAGAGTTCCCAGTTTATTAGCCCAATAACTTAATCTGGGGCTGTTTTCTGCTGCGTCCACCCACTTATGAGTCCTTTGCCCTTTTAAATTCACTGATCAGAACCCCTGCTATGTTGTGTCTGAGAAGCTTCAGACCTTTTTCAATATCTGCAGCTCTGCGTGTTTCATGTGTGGGAGGAGGGCACTCATATTCTCCTTAATACCACTTCACTCCTACATCATTTAACTATGACCTGTCAGGCAAGAATGTCTCATGTTATACTTACATCTTTTTTAGCTAGATGGAATTAAAGTTTAGAGCCGTCGGCATAGGGGAGGAAACACAATGGTGCAATTTATATATGAAAATATCTGTATGTAGCCTAAGATGTGTGTATGTGGGAGAGATTACTGTGGGAAGATTGCAGAGATATTAGTGTGTGGAAACATTGTAAGAAATCTGTCAGATGTGAGCCTTTTACCGCAGGGAAGCTACCCCTGTGGTAAGACAGGATTGTTAGGGCACAATAGGGCTTTTAATGATGTTTTTCCATGGTTACCAGCCTCCTGCTTGAAAGATGAGCAGTCATTCATATCAGGGTTCAGAGGTCAACCCCAATTTATTTTGGTTAGCTCTTGAGGGTAAAACTATATCCTGAATGAGGAACTATTACTCTTAGTGAGTTTAGGTTAGAGTGACTCCCGTTCTTTGCCACCTCTGTGGTGGTCTGAAAGCATGTTTTCCTGTTAAGATATACACCGCTCTTTTGGTTGTATCTGTGTACATTTAGTCTTTGTATTGTGGCTTGTACACCCTTTTGGTGGTCTGACACTGATTTGTTGCACTGTAGTTTCACTGAGCCGAGATTGATATTGTATCTCATTACAGGAAGGCCCGAAGCTGGCTCCAGTTCTTCAGTGTGCTGCTTGCCAGGGAATCATTTTGAGTTGGCTCTCAGGAGGGTTCCAATTATGGGCACAGCGTAGTCCGACTTCTTTGCTGCCAGAAACTCATTGCCCCCTCTGGTTTGTGTTGCACCATGTACAAACTGAGAACTGATGAGGCAGTGTTGCAAAACGGTGCTGGAGCATAGGGATGTCTTGAGCTTGAACAGCCTAATTTTGACCCTCTTAACACTTACTAGAGGATAGCAGTGCTGTCCCAGTATTTTGAAGAGCTCTAAACCTATTTAGAGGAATTTCCACTCTGCCTCTGTGAATATCAAACACACTGTTTTCTTCCAGAGTTCAAAAAAGACATTATTTATGAGGCTTGCGGTGGCAAGGGTTTTGTGTACACCCTGCATGTTGCCTCAAAAGTTTCTCATTTACAGGTAGAGAACTTAAACAGTATCATATTACTTCTTCCCCCAAAAAGTAAAGTGCCCAGATTGTGGTAGGCCCATCTCCCTTTTTGTGGTTTGAGAATTACAGCTAAGTCTTCAGGGTGAGCCAAGATGAAATCTCCTTCCTGGACTGTGATGTGGGTTTTTGGTTTAATATCTTTTTCCGAGCATTCGGCATCATCAGGTTAAAGATACCGCAAAGTTTCCCCAGAGGTTCACCGAATATGTTTGCAGAAAGAAAGGACCATTCATTCATGGTGTTGATGTCTACCCTGATATTTAAAACTTCTGTTTATTGTTTATTTTTCAATTTAGTGACAGATCATACAAACAGTAGTGGAACCTGGTTTCATCAGAGAGTAGTTACACATGTACATGCTACTAGACTTTATGTTGTTATAGTTTATGATGTATGTAAGTTTCAGAAATCATAGTACCATATCTGCTTGCACAAGATAAAATTATTAAGCCACTGCTGTATGAATGGTGCAGCCAAATATAGCTCCGTACTTATTTTCTCTTCAGCAACAAAATGGGCTTTTAAAGATCCGATAATAATAAATGACTGTATAAAAGTTGTTTTGATATCATATGAAAACAACTCATACAGTCATTTATATTGCTGGATAAAATTGATTCCACCATATACTTGACATTGCTTTAACATTAGAAGCATTACAAATGGCCCCCTTTAATCTTATATGAAGTCAGACATACATAGAAACAAAGATCAAACGTGGATCAAATAAGCAGAAAGCAAACACAGACACCATATCATGTCACCAAATTTAATTTACTTCACTTAAATCAATTGGCTGACAGACACGTCAAACATAGTTTATACTGCACATGCATATGCATTGTAGCCATTTTTTTTTTTTTACTGTCATTGGAGAGTTATTTTTATGTCTCCTGCAGTGAACTCTGCTCAGACCACTGACCGTCTTTTTTTCCAGACTAAGGGGAGAGATTATTGCCCTTGTCAGCAGGCCTCAAGGGATGTTTGAAATGGTGATGGAGCGTAGTCAGTGAAACCGCAAAGTTTTCTGGGACTGTCCAGATGTTCAAATGTTTTCCCGTGGATTATACAGGATCCTGTACTTCCCAAAGCTGTATATACAGCTTTATCAACAGGGTATAACAAACTCCGGTACCCTGTCATGGAATGTTAGGAAGTGAAAAAGAGCTGCGTTCCTGGTCAGTAAGCCGCCTTTTTGACAAGACAAACTAGCACCATAAACCCAGCACTGCTCCATTCATCAGCAGTCCTTTTCTAAGCCAGATTGGCCTTGAAGCTGTCATTGGTTAACAAAAGCTATTTGGAAAACCTGAATTGAGATTGCACTTAAAATGCTAATGGTGAACCTTTTGTATACCCAACAATTTTTGATCTCTGTGAAGGAATGACTGGCTGGCCCTTTGCTGACAATGCAGGCCCGTTGAACAGGCTTTAGCAAAAGCATTCCTTTGCAGGTCAAACCTTTTCACCTGCTTTAGATCCGGTAATTAAATTGTCCTTATTTACACTTCCAAGCTTTCTCTTTTCTATACTGGCATGTGGTATAACTACATCAGGATTCTTTTCTAGATCTAATGTAAATAGTGCTTATTTTTTGCATTGAGTGTCATGGATGTGCCTTTTCCGAACACGGTTCAAAAAAAGTGCACATCTGGTCGGTGTGAGTGATGGCTAATAATAGGTGAGCTGCTGCTGTAATGATGGGTTTGGGGAAGCTTGGATCCTGTGTGAGGTGTCTGCTGTTAGTTTTGCAAATGTATAAGTAAGTCAGATGTTTGAGTTACAGGAGACCGTTATTCATACTGTTTGAGAGGGACAACCAGACTCTGTTTGAGTGACCTCACATTCCAACTTATTACAGGCCTTGAAGTTTAATCTGCATACAAATCCAATATTTTTCATGACCAGCTGCTAATTTACTGCTAACAAATTGCATGTTTCTTGCAAATTATTGAATAAAGTGAATTGCAGCTAGTAGAGACATTCTTCAGTACAAATGACGTCATTCAGAGCTAAAAGAGTTCTGACACATGCTCAGTCATGGAGTGTTTCTGCTTTAAAAATAGCTCACATATCTGCTTTAGCACCCACAGCAGGAGGATTACATTAAAATGGTGTGCTTTCCCACGTAATGGATTAAACCATTGAATAACTGCAAAGTTTTGCCTTTTTCAAGCCTACTCTGGCAGAGATTGTGCTCAGAAGAGGGAGCCAGGTTCAGACATGTGAGTACAGGCCCACTGAAGAGACCCTCGAGGTTTCTCATCCTCAGTTTATCAGAGTAAACATCTGGTTGGCTGGGTGCAAATGAGTTTGTTGTTAACTGCCATTCATGCAGCAGTCAAGGACTCACAGTCTACCTTGCTCTAAACCTTGGACTCTGTGTGTGCATCAGCATCTGTCATTTCATAATTAGCTTATATTAATTTAGGTAGAAAGAGGACCTAATATGCTCATTTTCAGGTTCATACTTGTATGTAAGGTTTTTCCTAGAACATGTTCACATGCTGTAATGATCAAAAAACACGTTATTTTCCTCATACTATCTGTGCTGGAGCACTTGTATTCACACTCTGTCTGACAACACTCTGTTAAGTGCCTGTCTCTTTAAGCCTTCCTCCCGAAAGAACCCAGTCTGCTCTGATTGGTCAGTATATCTGGGTCTTCCGTATTTCAGCCAAGGTGGTTAAAAAGCACTTGCCAAAAGGCTGGTGCACTATCAGAACTTCGGGACAATGAATGGTTCGTTTCACTGGGGTGGCCACAGTCATCGTCTGAAAAAAAAAAAGAAAGAAAAAAAGATGCGGGTGAAAACTACAATTTTACATTTATTGAAAATGTCCTTAATAGAGGACCATGTGCTTTCTATATGAAAACAAAGTATTGTGTTTTGGCCGCCATCAATTCCGTTGTAAAGTCTACAAAGTTCCGAGTGCACCTGAAGAGTACTTGAGTAGACAGCATCCCTTTATTTCTAGCACTGTCTACTGTAACCTTCCAACATCTTAGCTCCAGTTACATTGTGTAATACCACAGGTATTAAACCGACTTAAGCTGTATCTATTTTTTTCATACCTTCAAACCTTTCTGAAATTTCATACGGTATATGGCGGTATTAGTGTGCGGCAATACACCCACCCCTACTGGTGCCTTTGGTACGTCCTGCAATCTCTTAGCTTTTTCAGTCTCATAAATAAACAATATAAACTCACAAAATGACAAGAAAGTTAATATTTATATACTTATTTTCCTTATTAAACAGAGAAATACAATCCTACACCTGGATTCAAGTTTCTCTCTCACACCAAACTAAGACTATCTCAACAGTCTTGTTAATTCATCCTAAAACACACTTCATTTAAACTCAACAGCAACAAAATAAACCTCACCAAAACTGTCTTGGTAAGTCTTGTTAGTCGTCTTCAGGTTAGTTAGTCCACTGTTCCAACAATCGCCAACTCTGGTTTGGTTGAAATAAACCCTCAGTTCACGGGGTTAGATGTGAAAACACGCTGTGTCTCTCTTTGCTGTTGCTGGCCGTCGTTAACAGTCCTGTAATGCTATCCCTGACCCCCACACAGACTGGAAACTAACCTCTGGTGGTGTGTAATGTGCACTACATACAATAAGTTTAATAGAGAGAGGTTTGCTGTATTTTTTATAGTATTAGAAATGATACGATAGAGATGTCTAAATACCCCGGTATACCGTAATACCTTGATACCGCACCAGCCTACCCCACAGCTCCCTTGTGGTCAGAGTGTGTCCCAGCCTCCATTTCATAGCCATAAGTCCAATATCTCTGCACTGTCATTGCAGCTAAGGGAATAGGATACTTTACTGTGAAAAAAAAACACCAGTAAAAGCTTCTAAACACAACTGTACACCTTCCAGATGGAACTTGTTCCGAAATCAGGGAGAAATTAACAACATCAGCAACAACGATTACATATTACCCTGACATTAGCATTTAGCTTTATGGAGCAGCAGAGGCTATGTAATGTAATCACTTGCAGTAGGGCGCCTGGAGCAGATGCCCAAATGAAGAAATCTGGCACACTATGACATCATACTGTAGCGTAGTGTTCTAGCTTGCTATATTGTATATAGTATGTTAATGAATTTTCCACCAAGATGCTATTTCAAAATTGACCCAATGAGTATAATTTGTACAGTCAAGTCATGTATAGTGCATCTCACAAAATACTTTAATTTGTTTTTCCAGATTTGTTTGGTATCTCTGGCATGTCTTTAAACTATCAGTGCTTCATTTCTATATTCTGGCTACATATGCAATCTATTTATTGAGATTCTTCCTCAGAAATGCCTTTCTGATTCTTGGTGCAGAGGGGAACTGCATAATTAATACTGGAAAGTATTTTTATTGCTGTCCAGTCACAGTTTGACTGGGTTCTCTGTTAGCTCTAATTCAAATGAAAGCATCTTTAGTTCCAGACATCATGCAGAAAAATTCAGACTCGTGTTTATGGTTGTACAACAGAAAGCAGGGCCGCGGGTTCAGCTAAACACCTCGTGTGTTTAAGCTCTCAACAAAGCCAATTGCAGACCCCACTGATCTCCAGCACTCGGGGCAGTGGGGAGGCTTTGAACGGGGCAACAGAGCACGCACATTAGTCACCGGGTGGTAAACCAAAGCATTTCTTCAAAGCACCAGAAACTACATCAAGTGTCCTCCCAAAACAGTGATTTTTCTTTTAACATGAGAAAACATTGTTTTTGATCAAAGCAGAAAGGTTAAGTCTCAAGTTTGATCCTCGTAAAACCAAAAACTATCTCCACTGTTATGTGAATGAACACACATCACTCTTTGTGTTTCTTGTATTTCCTAAACGCCTCCAATTATTATGCAGTGATCTCTACAGAGTCACCCAGGGTGATGGAAGAGTGAGCAAAGATATGCAGGAGGCCCAGCTGTTGGTCCATGTGTGCCCTGGAGCAGTGACATTTAGCAGATGTCACACAAGTCGGAAGAGCTTTTTGCTTTTTGTGTGTGTGTCTTCAGGAATGTGATGCATAAATATCTGTCTTTACCCCATTCTGCACACACATTGAATTTATCAGTGGTCAAAATTAGAGGCAGTTTAAAAGTTTTTAAATGAGTAATTTTTCTGTTTGAATAATTTTGGTCTGTTGATGCAATTGCACAGAGCACTAGAAGCTGCATGTTTTATGTTTGCTTTTAGTTCATTAGGGACTTTTTACAACTTTGTATTGGACTCTTCTTTCTCTACATGAAATTAAAGGCTCAAAGGTCGAGTGTAGAAATGTCAGTTTTGGTTAATGATGCTTTCGATAGCCTGACATTCATTAACAGATAACTTACGAGTTATTTTTTAAGAAAAAAAAAAAGAATGGCATATGATGTGAAGTACAAGAGGCCTTTCCTTTTAGTCCAGCACTGCACTGACTCACTGAGCTTCAATACTGCATTTCAAAGCACAATCAATTTAGAAAGGGTGGAATTTTAATGTTTTGTGTAGTAAATGTCTTGCCTTTATTTTATTTTCGGTTAGCTTTCTTAACAGACAGCTGGTTAGCCGCTGTAACATGCAGAAAGATAGTGCCCACGGCCTACTCTGTGGTAAAGCTAATGTTGCCTTGTGTGTTCTGCACTGTGCACCACTGGTGGTCTAGTGGAAGCTAACGTTAGCTAGTGCGCTGTTCATTCAATGATTAACACTGGTAACACCATCCCAGTGAATGCATGGCGTTGCTGCAGTACATGGAGGCCATGTGTCAATCTCTGGTAGGCCCAGTGTTGTCATAGTAACACTCTTGGGTTGGGATGGCTTTACAAGTAGTGATTGTTGAATGAACTAGCTAACGTTAGTTCTCACTAGCTCACCACTGGTGAGCAGTGTATTAAATTGAAGAGTAGAAAAAACAACCTACAGACCAACATGCATACTTGTTAGCTGATAAACAGTTAACGTTAACCATTGATATTTAGTGGCATCTAATGGTGAGGTTACAGAACTGAGACCTCTCTCGCCAAGTGTAGGACTACAGTGGCCGATGCAATAGCGTAAATAGCCCTGACTAGAGTCAATGTTTAAATTGTCCATTCTGGGATACTGTAGAACAACATGGCAGACTTTGTGGGAGAGGACTTGTTTTGTCTGCAGATATAAACAGCTCAATCTAAGGTTACCAAAACACAATGATTCTTATTTTTCAGGTGGTTATAAACTAATGAAAACATAGCTATGAATATTATGCACCATTTTTGCCAATAGTTGCCCCTAAATCCTACACATTGGACCTTTAAACCTTTTTTAGGCAAATGCAACACAACAGAAATGTAAAGATTTTTTTTCCAAACAGGTAGACTCATTTAAGTAAAAAGCTGTTTTTGACTCAAAATGCGAAGAGCTAAATTGCTCAACTCTCAAGTCATATCTTCGTGCACTGTATCTTCTGGACTGTGACTTTATATTCCCCTTCAGTTTAAGAAGTTTTGGCATTAGCTGGTCTCGTCTTTGGAATACAGGCCTTGCAGTGTCTGTTAAAGTGTTCTGCTTTTCTTAGTCTCATCTGGTTTATCCCTTTGCCTTTTTGGGGGATGTCAACCTTTTCCATATTTTGGTCAAGGAGTTATAAAATGGTTTGTTTGTTTGTCTGTGGTCCCCTGAGTAGAACTGCTCTGCCAGTGTTTCTCAGAAAATAGCCTACATGTTGTTTGGTTGGAGGAAGTTGTGGTAACTTTCCATTGACTTTTAATGGTCTTTATCTTACTTTTGAAAGGGAAAAATCTTTGACCAGCTATGCTGTTGATTTTTTTTTTGTTCTAGTACAACAAAGATTCAAAATACCACCATTGTAGGCAAGTAAAAGCAGCTGTTCCTGCATTCATCAGGCACATTCACTCTAAGTCAACCCTCAGCAGCCTGGTCTAACATTACACCCTGCCATGCAGCCCTCCCTGTCTAACCTCCAATATAATTTAATGCATAGTGTATCCTCACATTCTTTTTCTCTCCCCTTCTAGAAGACAGTGGAGTCTCCCTGGTACAGTTGATTGGGGATCCTCCTCCAAATACAATCAGCAGGGTCTATGGGTCAGACAACAGCCCTGGCTATGTCTTTGGCCCTGATGCCAACACGGGCCAGCTGGCGCGTGCCCACCTGCCGAGCCCATTCTACCGAGACTTCGCCCTCATCTTCAACCTGAAACCCACCACGGACAGGGGTGGTGTCATCTTCTCCATCACAGATGCTGCTCAGCAGATCATGTATGTGGGTGTTAAACTGTCCGCCGTGCAGGGCAGCAACCAGAATGTCATCCTGTACTACACTGAGCCCGACTCGCAGAAGTCGTATGAGGCGGCCAGGTTCCTTGTGCCCTCCATGAGGGATACCTGGACTCGTTTTGCCATCGCTGTGAGGGATGACAAGGTGATGTTCTACCTCAACTGTGACATAGACCCCCAGGTGATGCGCATTGAGAGGTCCCCGGACGAGATGGAGCTGGAGGCTGGTGCTGGGGTCTTTGTCGGACAAGCTGGAGGAGCTGATCCTGAGAAGTTTCTGGTGTGTACACAGGCTGTATTTGTTTTGAACAAAACAATATTCTTGAAATCAGGAAATGAAATTAGTTATATATGACATTAAAAGATATAGTGTATTTATTTTAATAGTTTTAATAGTAGGTTAGGAAATACTTGCATGACACCTCTGCACTAAATAATCAGACTAATTCTTGTGTTGGAGTCAGAAGTCTGCACATCTCACATTTCCCGACGACTTCTTTCTCTAACCAACACAAACTATGATGAGACAGGACACCAGCTGTGTGAAGTGCAGTATGGTGTTTTGACTTTCCCTAATCAATCATGTGAAACATCTTGGCCGAATGACTCTTGTATGATTTGATTGCTCAAATTGGTCTGCTCTAAACCACAACATAAATGTCTGCATCACTTCACCATCTTCTTGAGAGTAGTCTTCAAATAATTGGAAGACCTCACAGTTGGTATTTAATGAACTTCAGTCATTTGACTGCTGTAAATCCTAGTAGTTGACCGCAACAACTGCTGACCTTAACTATTAAAGGGTTATAGTGGTTCACCCATGGTTACCTGCACGGACAAAACATGCAAATGCATGTTGAAAGCATAGGACTGAAGGTGAGGTGGGACGGCTGAGCATGGGGAGAAGTTATTGGGGGAGCAGAGCTAAGAGTTGAGTCCCAGGTCAGAGGGTTTAGATTGAGCTGAAGTTTATGGGATGTTGAGAAGCCAGTAACTGGGCATCAACACCAAAAACAGCGCTGTAAGAAAAACACAAGGAGCTGCTAATCCAGGTCTGGTTTGATTAATAGATCCATGAGTTTAAAGAAACACTGCACTACAGTTTGTAACTCTGTCAAACAGGATTTTACACCTCTGGAACATTAGCAAATTTATCCTCTGTCACAATCTTCACAAGCAAACAGTAGAAGTTACAAAGTCATCAACCAAATTCAGGACTTGTGTATTTGACTGGCCTACACAGCACCATGTTGGGTCTTCACAGCTGTCTCATTAAAACAAATGATGGGGTTGCCTTTTTCTCCACTAAAGTCATTCTGTCATTGACACTTGATTGCTTTAGTGATTTACATAAATACTTGGGAGCATTTTACAATAGGTCAAATAGTCGGTATTGACTGAATGTTTTATATCCTGATAAGTCAACTTAGAGCGCATTCACACTGGTGCAATTTGGTCCGCTTCAAACGAACCCTGGTCTGCTTCCACAGATAGTTTGGTTTGTTTGGAGTGGTGTGAAAGCTCATTCAAACTCTGGTGCAGACCAAACGAGCGAACCCTGTAACTGCGTGACATTGTCCAGGTGGTTTGGTCCGCTTTAAAAAGTGCAGTGTGAAAGTGAACCAAATGAAGGTGTGAAATTTTTCCGCATTCCCCGCCCAATCGAACCGAGTCCCTCGGACTATCCTGGTGTGAATGTCCCTTTAGAATCTGGGTGGAAATAACTTTTTGACTTTGGTAGTGGTTTGAGTGTTACATTCCTAGTTGTAAAAAGTAGATCATTACTTAATTTCTTTTTAAGTGACACTCAAAAATCCAACCCAGGTCCCTTGGGGTGAGGAGATATCTCTATCTTCATGCAAATCTCCTCTATTTATCTTAGAAAATAAGACATTTATGTAAGAGACAATACTGTCTTAGATAGAGCTGGCTACTCAGTCACTTTTATGAGATGGCTGGCTTTTATAGACATTCAGTGGACTTATTTTCAGTACATTCAACACGACCCTGTTGTCCTTTTCTGTTTGAGTTACACTTCAGCTTAACAGTGATGCTTGTTTTGATGTCTTAACTGTTCAGTGTTACCCAGCATGGCGTCTTGCTGCTTATATGACATCAATGACCTCCCTGTTCTGCTAATGAGACTCAATTGAGGCAATTAAACCATAAAGGCCGAAGCACTTTTGATAAACTTTACCAGTGAGCCAAAAAGGGGTGGCCATTCCCTCCATATATACTATAGTATGTATTGTATATTTTAATATTTTTCATAACAAAGTGATATTTGCACGACTAAATATGTCAAAATTCCACTGAAGTACTTCCCATCTGGCTCCTGAATTAGAGTTTTCAGTGTTTGCCCAGCTGAATCATTATCCCTAGCCTTTATTACCCTGTTTGAAGACAGCTGCTTATTTTGTTGTAAACAACTTAGTAACTCTGCTACACGGTTCAGGTTTTTTTCTACTTTATTTTATTTTATTTTTTTACATCTAAGACCATCTAAGGCATTTCCCTGTAATCATATATTTTGTCACAAAAAATATTATAAACTGCTTATTTGGAAAAAAAAGGAACCTTACCCTGTTTATTCTTTCAGGACATGTTGGCCACATGCTATTTATTGACCCTAGCATGGCCCTAAGCTTACAGAGGTCTTGTGAATTTAATTTTTCTAATCAAATCAAGACTCGTCGAGCTTCTTTGGTATTTAAATATTTACATTATGTATTTATAAAATGGACATTCCATGCTGAAACAGGATTTGTGTAGTGGATGTCTCTTTCCTTATTATCCATCACTAGTAAAAACATGCTGCAGTGACAGTTTAGTCCTTGTTGTGCAAAGTATCAGAGATTTATTGCAAAGATCTAAAGCAATTTGTCAGGAAAAGACCATGACACGTCGACTAAACATTGTACAAGTTACAAAAAAAGACTACCAGCACGACCAATAAAAGCCCGTGTGGAGACAGGGTTTAAATGTCAAAGGGCCTTTGCTGTTTATCTTCAAAGTTCTCTTAAAAAATCCATTTGACTTTTTTTTCTCAGGACATAAATGTCTCCTGAAGAGTCGACTTCAAATAAGTCAGCAGCAGCGAAACCACCTCTTCATTCAGAGCTAATGGCCCTTTGATAGGCAGTCAGATAGCATGAATGCTATCTGTGCAAGTATCCTGTGTGGGAACATGTATCAGATCATGTGTGTGGGACAGAGATAGTGGCACTTCACAGGCAGAGGCTAAAACTGGAGACATCAATAGCTCTTCTGATTTTGCGGAAAGGGGAAATTCCCTGAAAAGATTACCAAAATCTGAGCAGTAAGTTCAGAGATAAGCATGTTGTGTGTATGTGTGTGTGGGAGCGGGAATAAGTGCTGCTCTGACATTATTTTATGTATCATTAACATCAAAACACCATGTCCTTCTTTTGGAACAGGGGGTGATCGGTGAGCTGAGGGTGGTGGGAGACCCCCGTGCTGCTGAGAGGCACTGCGAAGAGGATGAAGATGACTCAGACATGGTAAATGACATCTAATTACATTTTGAAGATAAGTGACTACATGTGATTGGAAACACATGACGATGTAAGCTCCAGCTGTTCCAGTCGTATAGATAAGTTAGACCTGTTTCATGACTAGAACTTCCACAGTGTAATGTTTCCCCACTGTGGGGAAGCCGGTCCTGGATGGCGTTAGAGTTGGGCTAACATTTGCGGCCCTGTCCTGCTCCTTATCAGATATGGGGAAGTTTACACTCCAGAAATCCTAGCCGAACTCATCTGCCAAATACATCAGTTAGTCCTGATCATAAAAACCTCTTCTCTTATGGCATACTATGTGAAACTGCAAACAAGAATGTAAGCTAAGCAACCACATAGGGTTATGTTAGAATTAAATTACAGTCTGACATCAAAATGTTCCTTATGATACCTATTAAACTAGGACTAACCAGCCCTACACTAAAAAAACAATGCCTTTTTTTCTGTCTTCCAGAAGGATCATCAACTGATGATGTCAATTTCATTTGTCTGGGACATGTAGCGTTAGCCTCAGTGTTTCGGCCACCATGTGCATAGTTAGGTAACATTTCAAACAAAGTCAGCTGGAAACATTGAAAAGTCAGCTGGAAGCAAGGTTTTCATCCAACTCGTGGAGCTAACATTAGCTTTATTGGCTAATTAGCTGCAGCTAATAAAATCCGACAGCTGGATTATTTCAGACAAAAATACTAACAGACACTGGTGGATCTGTCACTGATATAATTGTAAACTACATATGTGCTATGTGAGAATGGAGAGCTATAGCAACAGTAACTAAGGGGGCCAATTTATGTTTACGTAGTAGTTTAAAGTGAAATTTATCCTTCATATAATTAGGGTTGCACACTATATCTAAAATGTACCTTCATCGCGATGTTAACATATATGATACAGGTATCACATAAGACGGCTTGAACTGCGATAAATATATATTTACACGTGCCACACGTTTACATGCTGTATGTCAGTATATGAGAGGGAGTTGTGAATAACCAATCTGTGTTGAAACAGTGGCGTCAGGTGACTTTAGGGATATTAGTTTAGAAAATGTTTCTCATGTCACGGAAAGCGCCAAGAGTAAAACTTGTGTCTTGGATGTCATAATCATACTATCCATGATGTGTTGGTGTTTTGGTTTGGGTGCTCTGCACAGGTCTGACACCTGTCTGCTGGCCCATCTGTTCTCAGCCCCGTCTCTCTGAAGCCTAGTGCGCTGCCGCTTCCTGGTAAATGCCGGTAGACAGTAACCATGTATTTTAAGGTTACACCCGAATTAGGATATTTAGGACACACTGTGCTCTTCCCCTCATAATACTTCATTGTGATAACTGTGCTACTGATTGATACTGTATTGACTCATGTCAATAATGACCCAGTGATGTTTTACTGTCCAGAGAAAGCGCCCTGTTGAAAAAACATTTTTACCAAAGACTGCCATTTTCTTACTGTACATATCATATATCTCATACAAGACCAGCTTTGTTATTTCCTGTTTTGTTCAACATCTCAATAAGTAAAAAGAAAACATAAAAATGAGAATCATCATATATCTCAAAATGTCAAACTATTACATTTTTACAGTAAAGTATTTATTTGTTTACATTGAAAACCTGTAAACATCACTCCATTTCATTTTTTTTTATTCAGTGTGCATATGCTATTCGTTGTCTGGGGTCATGTTAGCAGCAACCTAAAGCAGAAACTGATGCCTCAATATTTGTTTTTGATCATCACAATATTCATCACATATTGCATGTTTCCTGATACTGTACTGCCCTAATGCTAATAATTTGACTATTGTATAAAAACGGTAAGTTGCTGAAAGACACATTCACAGTGGGTACACTACAACGAGTATGAGCCTAGCTTTGTAAAGACAAGCACCCCTCTGAAGTTTTTTCAAAAACAGCCAAGATGGCTGCAACTAGTGTGAAACTTTCTGCTGAATTCCTGTTTTCAAATTCTGATAGCAAAAACAGCAACACTGGTTCACAGACCATCTCTGTGCGCTGTAGTCTGTTTTGTACTCTGTAGTCTACATTTTATAGCACTTCATTATATGTTTTATTGCTTTGATTGGTTGTAGGTGTATCCAGTAGTGTCCAGAGGCATTTTAATCTACAGCTGTTAGATAACACCCCTTGGAAATTAGAAATGAACTGAGAGATTCCAAACCAACTGGCATTAGTAATTTGGTTTGGTGATGTAGTGACATTTTACTGGACTTTGACGATTTATTCCAGCATGTAACATCATGTATTGGCCATTATACATGTGTGACAGATAAGAATCTTAGAGCAGCCTTTTCACAGCTGACCCTGACCACCCACACACAAACACAGGTGCCTCGCTGCAGCCCACCAGCAGCCTTTACTGTTGTTTAGTCAAACATTGCCTTCGCAGCTGCTCTGCTCGCTGAGACCACCAAAAACCTCATCCTTACTGACAGAAGATGATGCAAGATTTTACTGCTTGTTGTCATCACATCTTTAGATGCTGTTTGGATCAGATGAGAGAATCACATTCCGAGTGGAAATGACAGGTTTCTGATTTCAGCAGTGTCTTTAATCTCAAACGCCTCACACACACATGGCTGTGTAGTTAAGACACAGTCAGTACATTGAATATAGTAAAATGCTTTTGAATCTAAGGGGAGTATATGAGAAGTACTTCCTGTATCGTACATTGTCCGATACAACAAATTTGACTTAATGACATTATTGCAGAGACAATGAGCATTGTCAGTAGTAAATAACACCTTAATTTAACCAGGTAAAATGCTCATTGAGATAAACTCTGATTCAAGAGGGAAATACATGTGCAGATATTCAATAAAAATATTGCTAACTATGGTAACTTTCTAAACTCCTTCTGTCCTTTTGGCTGACTTGACTTTGACCAAGATTATGAACATGGCACACACGCTGCAAGGACACAACACAGTCAGAAGAATATTTTCAGATGTTACTGGTTTGTAATTGTCAATACACTTTATCTTCTTGACATTAAATTAAAAATGTCTGATTGATTTCCTCAGGCTTCAGGTGAAGGAAGTGGCTATGTGGAGTCCAGACCCCCAAAACCAGACATGGAGAGACACAGGTGGACGGTATGGAACAGCTTCTTCTTTTCTTTTCTTTTTTTTTTATTATTTAGCTCTTTTACTTAATGCAATAGTGTGACAGTACTCACCTACTCGGCTGAATGATGCTTCATTGATGACAGTGCTGTTCCTTGCAGTTATTTTAACCTTATTCATCTCAGTCCATTGTATTGAAACATTATGGGCTGCTCTACCTTATTCTCACAGGAAAGTGTG
>JAPZEB010000005.1:26286995-26306013 GCA_029783705.1 Chaetodon striatus
AAAGAAAATAGTTCCTACATGAAACTGCTCACAACAAGGTCTGTGGATTATCTTGAGTAACCAGGTCATTATTTCTGGAAAGAGACACTGCTGTTTAGTTTTATAAGTTTTTTTTTTATAAGCTGAGTGCCAGATGGAGAGAAGGCATACATATCTACAGCCAATATCTCCAACACTTGGCAACTCACACCAAAATAGGCAAGATTCATAAACTGCACTACAGGTAAGAGGAAAAATATGTATTTTAGATTTTAGGGTGAACTGTCCCTTTAAGTTGTAGCTGCTGGCACTTAAACAAAATGAAAAAAAAAAAACCTCTTAATTCAGATTAAAGAAATTAGCCTTTCATTATAAAATTAATACACATGAATGAGTGTCTGAATAGTTTCTCTCCTCTCCACCATATTGCCTGTTTTCCTCCCTGCAGCCATGAAAATTATGCAGCTGCACAAATGATTTATTTATGTGCTAGTTCCTGCTTTTAGTTATTAAAAGAGCTCCTTTTTGTTGTTGTTAAATATTTAGGATTATTGTTCATCATTTTCACTTGTTTATTTTACTCCATATTAGAAAATTTTATAAGCCTCTTTCCCCTTTTCAAATAAAATGTTGTATCCATTGCATCTCTGCCGAATAACAGATATTTTGCCCAGGTCTGTTTGTACTAACACGGGCTGTTAACATGTTTAAGGTCGTTGCTGTGGTATGTGAAAGCTGATCAAATTTGCAAAGTTGAGCTGGGTGCTGAAGGAGCCTTGCCTGAACTTCGTTCACTTGAAAATACCAAGGCGCTAACTGGTTGGCCAAGGAGCAGTTTTTCCATTTAGTATGCATTTAGGTCTTAATGAAATACAGCACTATTTGGGGAAAAGACGTGATTGTGTCCAGGCAGATAATTTTTTTGAAGCCTGATTCTACTTTATTATGCAGGAGCCATAAGAGTCGCGTGAGACTCAAACTTTCTTTGCTTTATTTTACGAACAGTTTTATTTCCTCCTTAAAGTTACTTTCCTCTGTAATACTTTATAGGACATGTACTGAAAAACAAACAAAATAAACACTGCTGCAGAGGTGGAACATGTTCTCTGGGGAGGGAGCTGCATACCTGCTCTTAGATTCAGGGGGTTGTGTGGTTCAGATCTATCAACACTATGTTTTTAAGATCGGAGCCTCCCACCCATCAACCTCCAGCTATGATGGATACGTGAAAGAGTGAACAAACAGGGTATTCTTTATCTCATTAATACATATATCAACTTAGAACAGTCAATAGTGCTCGGGCCAAATTCTTAGCATAGCCAGCGCCGTGCAACACAGCGGGGAGAATTCCTTAGAAAAGAAACTGGTTAATTATCAACAGTGGCTTCATGTTGCCCCCTCAGTTGCCCCCTCGACTACATTCTCTATCCCACTCCTCTCTGAATTCCACAGGTGACAATTCAAGGTGTGTCAGCGGTGAAGAATGAGTTACAGACGAGGGGGGGTGTTTGCATTGTTTCCTCCCCCACTCTACTTTTTACCCAAAGGCAGTTTGCGAACAGAAGTGATCCCACCTTCCCTGACCTTCAACAACTTATGTTGCTTCTCTGAGTTCAGCTGTGTTTTTAGTGACAGAGGATTGTTGGTAGACTGGAGACTGATCTGTCTTTCCTCAGTCCACAAACAAGGGCGTAGGTTTTATTTCAAGAATTGGGTGAGGGGATTCACATGTGGTTTGGGGTTCCTCTGCCAGAAAATTCTGAGTTTCAGACACTTTTCAGACACTTTATATCTTGCAATCTGGTGAATTTTTAATTTATTTTATCAGTGTTTTATTGCGTAAATGTCTTTGATTTTGTCAAAATGAAAGTCCTCTGCTACTTAAACGTTTTCATTGGGGGTGAAAAACGCACATGGTCTAAATACTGACAGGACATGTCCCTTGCTTCATCCCCCAAAATCTATGCCTGTCTACAAATACACTGTACTAAACAGGGTGCACAAAAACATAAAAATCATTATTTCTCACTACCTTTCATATTAGATGAAACAATGAATTTGATTCATTGATGCAGTCATAAAAAAGGCAGTAAAAAATAAAGGTTGCGTAGATATCTTATAAGGAAGCACAAGCACACACACAATTTTGTATTTGTATCTTTATGGGGACCCTGGTGTACATAATGCATTGCCTAGACCCTTACCGTAACCTTAGCCATCACGACTAAATGCCTACCCCTAACCCAGAGCCAAACTTATTTGTAACCTTAACCTTTAAACCAAGTCCTAACCCTCAAACAGGCCTTTGAAAAAATCAGGAGCAGCAACAATGTCTTTACTTTCCAAAAATGTCCTCATTTTTGTTCCAGAAATACATTTCTAAATAAATTTCACACACCGTATCCTTTGCTAAGTTCAACCCCGTTTATTTGATCGTGGTTTTTTTCTAGTTTTAGCTGCACAGCTTACAAAAGTGGCAGCAGTGACATGACCACACACAGATACACAAAAATGACTGCTAATGAAGGTTGGCGTATGTCATTTGTAGCTCAGTTATTGTACTTTGGGTGTCCTTATAACTCTGGGGTAATGATGTTTTGCAACAGCGGTGTAGATCAGTGTGATAGACTGGGAACTGTGTTTCCCCGACAACCTTCATAATGATCACATAAAGAGCAGTTTTGCAACAAGGCCCAGGCATGAGATGTCTGACAGCGATTAACACATAAACTGCAATTACTGAAAACAATAACCATTTGCCAAAAAAAGAAAAGAATGAAAAAGATTTAGTTCTGTCCTAGCTTTTTGATGCACATGTTGACTTAATCATGTTTACCCTGTTTAAAAGGCTCCATGTAGACCTGGGAAACAAGCTTGTTAGTTAGGATGAGAGCTTTGGCTGAACAAACTGTAAACATTATTGCAACTGAATGGTAACACAATGCTTACTTTTTCCCATGCAATGCACATGGCTCTTGTATTGTTTCTCCAACGCAGGGGGGATACTGGCTGATCCGGAGCCATGAAATGTAGAGCAGGCTTTGTGTTGCTTCTAGCAAATGTCATCCATTGCCCTTTTTAAATATGTATCTCTCTCTGTTGCATGATTACCCTCCTGCAGACAACTCCTCCATCTTCCAGGCCCATTCAGCAGCCACCACTGACCAGGAAAGATGAGCTGTTAATCGCAAGAGAAACAGGTGAGTTTATGTGGAAACAGATAAAACGTATACGAAGAGACTCTTCTGTATTATCTGTATTATTTCTACATTGGACAGAAGTCAAAAAGATTAGAGTAGTTTCTTTATGCCAGCCCTCTTCAGAGTGTTTTTTCAGATGCCTTTTGATCTGCCCTTTGCAGTTTTGCCGTGTCACTGCCTTTCATAAATTTAAAATTTTCCTTTTGAAGATGGAAAATAGATGTTCTTCCAGATGCTGACACGTGACTTAGCTCACCTGTTGGGTATGAAGAGGAGTGTTTATGATGGCACGTGGTGTTGCAGAGTTCATATTCCTCGAACATGCATAGCTGAGCCAGTCAGAGCTTGCAACAAACAAATCTACTGACATGTCTCCATCTGGTGGACACAAGGAAAAATGCAATGTAGAATGTTGGAAGTCTCATTTGTGATGGGCATTGGAGTGTCAGTGTTGGTATTACTAACTGTGTGAATTACATCAAAATAAACAATTTTCACTGCCACAGTCTTACTTGGTTCAGAAAGTTGAACTTATCTCCTATGTTTTGCCAGTTGACCTGAGAATAATTTACCCCCATCCACAGAAAATGTGACACAGATTTTTGTCTGCCATGTACTTAATTTTCTGTATTATGTATCGTGCAAGGTCTTTCATTGTCAAAATGTCACGTAAATACCTGTAAATCTGTAGTTTGTAACTAAAAAAAACAAACAACTATTTTAATATTGGCTGAAACTTTCACTTATTCACAAAGAACTAAATGAGACAGATAATTTGTGAAAAACAAACAAACAAACATATTCCTCTACCTATTCTAATGCCTCGTAGCACTTCTTGGCTTTACCACACATGAACAATACATGATAACAACAAATCAAAGTCAAGGAGTCTCTGTCGCTGCTGTCATTTATGTCAACTGCTGCTCACAAACTGCGGTCAAACAAATCAAATATGAAATGAGATTATGTCGCTGCACTGTCTGTTTCCCACCTCAGTTGTTTTCAGACACATATATTAGTGTACTGTTTTGCTGTAAAATGAGTCAGCTGGTCAGCTGTTTCCAACATGACAGCTGGGCCACAGACTTTCTCGTTTTACAGCTTAACAGTACACTAAAGTATGTTTCCGAACACGTCAGGTGAGAAATAGGCAATGCAGTAACAGATTGGTATTTGTTCAGCGCTGCCTACTTTGACGGCTGACCGCAGTATACAGAGTGATTGACATGACTGACAGCTGTATTTCTTGGCTTTGATTTGTTGTTTTTGGTGAGCTCCGGTAGATTGTAGGAAATGCCATAAAAGGCAATAGGAGGAGGAGGAGAAGGGACTTCTTTTTTACCTGTCTCGTTTACTTTTTTTCAGAATATAGTGAAAGTTTCAGGAATGATGACACAAAGTTATTTTCATAAAAGTTAACAGCTGTAGCAAAATAGCCTTTGTGTTAGATTTTACACTTTTTTTTACACTGACACCATCTAGTGGTAGTCACATGAGTGACACTGCCTATCCTCTGAGGCACAGTGTTTTTTGTTTGGATCCTGATGGTTGCATTGTAGGTAATATCAAGTATACAAACATATTTGTATATACGATTTCCAATATGTTATTTCCATGGCCAAGGAAAGTTCAATCAATATTTGTGAACATGAGCTACTCTCTCTCAAAGCCAGAAAGCAGAGAAGGAAGTCTCAAACTTGTGATGCCATGAAGTATAAAGTCTGGAGCTGCTCCATAGATGATGAATGAGAGACTGATTTTGTGGACCCAGAGAATCCTTTTTATACCCAAATTAGCTTTATTCTTTTGTAGTGTCCTATGCTCTGAAACAGAAAATGGTCCCATTTACTCAGGAAATTCCCCTGGGTGCTCTCACTGTCATCTAGAACTTCTTCCCCAATTCACTGTCTATGAGCAGCTCCAGACTTAATATCCGATAACATCATACATTTAAGTTTTATACACTATAGTTTTTGGACTTATGAGAGAGTTGTTCATGTTCACTTATATTTTTGGACTGTCTTAGACCATAGGAGCAACATGGATGAATTTTTTTAAAAGGGACATACTTCTCCTATTATAAACCATCAACACCAATGCTAGACTTTCGTGGTAAAAATTAATCTAGAAACTGGGAAGAAGATTGGAGAAAGGTCTACACCAACAAAACACCCTTTTGAAAATGCTTACAAAGTCAAGTCCTTTGTTGGACGAACAGTGACAGACCCGACTCAACAAGAATATCATACCTTACCTCACCCACACAACTGACTTGGAATAATGTTAATCTGGAAACTTCATTTAACACTGTCTTTTGCGTTGTGTTTAGCAAGTGACTCCCAGCACGTATCACTTTCTGAGGAGTCCAGGCCTGGACTTCCTGGGTCACCAGGTGGGTCGAGGGTAGTTAAAAACACAGAGACGAGCATCCAGATCATCTGTGTTTTATTCTCTCGTTTGATGTTATGCCTACTTCATGTGTACTCCTCATGCAGGACCTCACATGGATTTCAAAAGCTCACAGTCACAGAAATGCATGATCTATCTACTTTGTGCTTTTGAATTCATGCAGGGTGGCGGACATGTTGGTATATAAGCCAGCAGGAGGATGGAAAATTGGGCCGTTCAGGCTGTAATCCTCTGAAAAAATGTACACAAAGAGAAAATAGAAGAGCTCATGAGAGGGAGGAGGAGAGGAAGAGGGAGTGAGAGAAGAAATAATTTTGGCAATTTTTGTAGCTCTTCACAGAGATGTTTATTTCTTAAAAATAACAAGGATTGGAAAATATTGTAGATTGGTTTAGGCTGCTTATGCTATGATGTAAGGTATTAGTTTTTTCAGTGAATATTCCATGCTGATGTATCCGTTCAGAGTAATGGGATCCATTTTTGCCATTGCTAACCCCTGAACTGGAACACTGAAAAAGCCTGCTTGAAGTGGACATCATGTTGCTGTGCATGTCAGCAGCGTTGGAGATGTGCGACTTCTATGCAACTTTGAAAGTAGGTTGCATTTGATACAAGCTCAGCTGAAAGTGACACATTCTGTGGGTAGATTTTAGGGTCAGTCAGCTTACACAAGAATAGAAATATCAGGATGGTAGTGCATGCAGGTATGGGAAGGTGCATTCGGTTACACCTCAAAACCTTCATATGGCCTTTAAATCACAGCCACACACACTGGGATTCTCGCTCCATCAAGCAAAAAGTCATTTTCTTTTCCTCTTTTCTCCTCTTCTTTTGGGTCCTGTTTATTGTTTGGGATGTGGGATACAATCATTAATCATTTTTGAAAGGTCTTTTCATGAGGGCATTAATGACTCTGTCCTTTTGTCGTTGCTTTCAGGGCCAGCTGGGGCTAAAGGAGAAAAGGGTGACCGAGGGGATACAGGAATGAAAGGAGACAGGGGTCCAATTGGGCCGAAGGGAGAGGCTGGCTCTGGCTCCGGCTCACGGGGTGGAGCCCGTGGAGAGAAGGTTTGGACCTTTATATAGGATCTACTGTGATAGTGGATGGAATACTTGGATTAGACAAGCCATCTTTGTCATGCAGTGTGAGGGGTGGGATGCGCTGATATTATGCCACGAAACTTTTTCTTTTTTTTTTTTAACCTACTTTGTCCTTGTGAAGGTTGCAGTTGGCAGCTGAATAAAGCATAAGCAAAGATGAGAGCAGGAGTAGTAACACCAGTGATATAAGCTTCAGTGAAGTTTCCCAAAGGAACACTAGAGGGAGCCGCAAGTCCTAATTTTATCAAAGCATACTGTACACAGTCTCCCAGACCTTAAGAAATCTTTGGCGTCTTAAATTCAGTTTTATAAATATAAGGCTTTATAAGTCATTCAGTTGTCCTAAACTTGAATTTGTGAAGTCTTAATTGCCACAAACATTTTTATCTAATTTGATATTTATATACATTAATTTCTTTATGTCAAAATGAGTCAAGGTCTTCCGTGTAAAAGTCCCATTTCTGATGTTACAAATCTTTAAACCTAAGACTGAACTTAATTCAGTCTTTATACTTTCTACTTGCACTACCTAACACCTAACACCTAACCTAACACACTCTAATAATCATGTTTCTACATGAAACCTGACTGCACTGGACCACACATATACTCAACTACTGAAACAATAAATATGTTATTTATCCAAAAAAAAAAAAGAATTAAATTACAACAAATATTGAAAAGGTTTAAAAAGCATTAAATTGAAGTGTCTGATACCTGTGTCTTACAAAGCCCAAATGTTGTCACAATGATGGAAACATTGTTGACATTGATTTGATATTCTTCTGTCTTTAAACAACATTTACACAATACTTCTAAAAATATACACCAAACAAGGAAAAAAAGAAAACTGAAACACATAGATTTAACCTGGCATGGGATACAGACACACAAAGACAAAAAATAAAACTAAAATACAAACTATAAAAAGCAGTATCATGCACCTAACTTTTTTTGTTACCAACAGAAGTTAAATTTCTGTTATGTTTAGGCTAACGTATAGTGTTTTATGGATTGGTGTTACTGAAACAGGGATTAGTTCTAAGTTTCTTTTTTTTTTCTAAAGATTTAAAACAGACATCTGAGCGTGTGGCTCCGTTACACAGCAGAATGAAACTTTCATTATTGACCCTACTGAAAGTGTATACACTCAATTTGGGGCGCTTTGGATCAAGTTCTCAAACAAGTGGATTTTCATGTCAGTGCAGTTTAGTTACACATTGTCAAAGAGACAAAGACTGTTTGCACTGACGTGACTCTGTTTCTTGTTTTCATTTTCAGGGAGAACCAGGGGAAAAAGGATCAAAGGTAAGTTGGAGATGTCATTTTTGGGAGATTTTTTCCTCTTTGGTTTAAGTCACCAAGAAGTTAAGGTACAAATGATGATGTAACAGGTGTCTTGTACAAACAGAACAATGCTGTACATGATACATTATGATCCCTCGTCAGAAGAGGACTGCTACAGTATTAAAATAGGGAAATTCAGTGGTGTTGATTCCTTTGTTTGGATTTTGTAGTTGACCGTTATCACTGTAAAATCCACCTCGAACTGACAGATGGGAAAAGCCTTAGTCACAACCTCAGCTAACACTGATGCGTCTTTATCTCCAGGGCAGTGCAGGCTTTGGCTACCAAGGAAAGAAGGGAGAGACCGGCCCACCTGGGCCCGCCGGTCCCCCTGGTCCTCCAGGGCCCGCAACCGAGTTTTCAGTCGGCAATGATGGGTCAGTTGCTTCCAGAGTCCCCGGACCCCGAGGACCAGCTGGGCCAAAAGGTGCCTCGGGCCCCCAGGGACCACCAGGAGCTGATGGAGAGCCAGTTAGTAGACTGCAGTTGAATTCTTTACATGAAAACAAACTCAGTGCCTGAACCAAGATCTCTTGTATTTGTCACAGCATGGGTTGTTTTTGTTATAACTACAAAGTAATGTTGTCACAGTACCAGAATTTTAAACTTCAGTACTAGTATTTAAAAAAAGATACTTGATACCTTGGCCAAAAGAAACAAAAATCTTAGACACAAAAAGTAGGAATTTGTTCTCTTTTTCTTTTATGAACAACCTGCACACAGTGCTGATACAGAAACAGTCACTGAACACAGGCCTCCAGTCACGTGGTTTGTTTGTTGCCAGAGAGATTGTCGTAACAGCCACATGTTGACGATCATTTGTTTTTGTTTTTTTTCCCCCACCCTTTCATCTGTGCAGCCTTGAGTTGAAAATCTGTAGATCTGTGGATCTGTTTTTAGCTGTGGCTACCGTCTATACATTCGACCCATTCTTGTAAACGCTATATCTCAAGAATGCTTTGAGGGAATTTCTTCTAATTTAACACTAATGTCTACTTGGTCTTAACAATGACCTGTCAAAGGTCAAGATCAATGTGACCTTGCCTGTCTTATTTTTGTGAACACATTATCTCAAGAACACCTGGAGGATTTTTTTTTTTTAAATTTAGCACAAACATTCACTTGGACTCAATGACAAACTGATTAGATTGTGGTGATCAAAGGTCAAGGTCACTGTGGCCCTGCATCCATCTCATTCTTGTGAATGTACTGTCACAAAAAGGCCTTGAGGAAGTTTCCCCAAATTTGGTACAAATGCCCACTTGGACTCAAGAATAAACTGGTTAGAATTTTGTGGCCAAAGGTCAAAGTCACTGTGACCTTGCAAAACATGTTTTGGGCCATAACTCAAGAATTTGTATGGTTATTATGACAAAATTTCACACAAATGTCTAATACGAGATAATGATGAAGCGATGACATTTTGTGTCCAAAAAGTCAAAGGTCAGCTTCACTGTGACATCATAAGTTCTACAGAAACACTTTTCTTGCCATTATTCAGAGTTATATCTCAGGAACAGAAGGTGAGACATTTGATCAGATACTGAATTGGTGACTAATCTTGGGTACCTAGCTTGAAACTGTGCTGAGCGTATAGATCTTCTGTGCTGCTGGGGGAAAGATGTGTGTGAGGCATCTGTGCTTTCACAGACATGGATGTAAACTGTAAGCGCAGGTTGACTGCTTGGCGGAGTCATACAACCATGAAGCAATAATTCTCTCTTCTTTTTTTAAATCGCTTCGGTACTTTCGATACTGTCACAAATAAAATTTACAGAGATCATATCATTCTAAAAACATGGTACTGAAAAAGTATTGAAGTATGATACTTATGACAAGATTACTGTAAAACATGTATTTTCTGTTGCATGCCCTGTTGAGAGACCAAGCAGAAAAATAGTTTTATTCCTAAGATTTAAATATCATTCTTTTAAAAAGTGAAATATAAAGTTAAAATGTTTATGTATGTTGAAGATAAGAATGGTCGTGTAAATTTTATGTAATTTCTTCAAAATCACAAAAGGACATGCATTTAATTCTTTATTTCATTCTCACAGGGCGACCCTGGTGAGGATGGAAAAACTGTAAGTGTTTTTTTTTTTCCTGTACAACACCAAGAACATTGATAAATGGCTTTAACTCATATGAACTGTCCAAAGGTCATGTAATGACGGTAGTTAAAAGATATATGTATTCCCTTACAATTAGCTTTGCCTTGTAATAACACCACAACATCCTCTAGTGCCCTAACAATATTATTTCCTTAACACAGGGTCCTGAAGGACCTCCAGGTTTCCCAGGAACCCCTGGTGACCCTGGACTTAAAGGAGAAAAGGTTAGATGATCAACAGGATAAAAGACAAAGCACAGTAGAATGTGTAAAATAAAATAAAAAAATCACGTCAGTTTGAATGGATCTATCTGTTGAAGAAATCTACCTTGTCTTAATGAGTCTCATGCACACAGGGAGACCGTGGAGAGGGTCAGCTTGGCCCCAGGGGACCCCCAGGACCTCCAGGACCCCCAGGACCAGGACTCAGATCTGTGAGTTAATCTTGGCCTTGGTCACATGCTGTATAATGTTTAGACATACGACTACCTGGCTTTGGGACTCATTGGATGAATAAAACTAATCTCTGTTTAATGTGTTTCAGACCTTTGTGGACATGGAAGGCTCAGGGTTCCCTGATCTGGAATCTGTGCGGGTGAGAAGGATAAAAATTTTAAATACTGCTCTCAGTAACAAACTATGAAGTGGAGGACATCATCTTTGTTGCTATAAGACTGTAACCAGTATCTGTAAATAACAATCAAAGTCAAACCGCAAACATGATTGATTGATGGTGAAAGACATTTCAGTTTCTGGATATTTTAATCTGATATGAAGCTAAACATCTTTGAGTGGAAAGACATCTTTGAGTAATATGTCTTTGCCATATGCTAAAGCATTTTTGTTTTGTTGTTGTAGGGACCACCTGGCCCACCAGGTCCCCCAGGTCCCCCCGGTCTTCCTGGTCCCTCTACAGGAGGAGCAGCCACAGGAACAAGTTCTGGGGCATTCGGACCACCAGGAAAGGACGGAGCACCCGGTCAACCTGTAGGTGTCAATTTGTTAGTCTCTCAACTCCACTAGCAAAACATTTCTCTAAACCCTCTGAATCATTATTAAAATGTCAGTCGAGCCTAGCCTAATCAACTGCATACTTGAACCAAATCTTTCGGACTCTAGGGCTTGCCTGGTTTGCCGGGTACTGATGGCGTCCCAGGAGCTGCTGGTCCAAAGGGAGAAAAGGTAATGTGACCTTGTGACAATGATTATTTTCTCTGTAAAGACAAACGAAATGTAATTTTTAGCATCCCTACAACTTAAACCACGGAGCTCCTCAATAGTGGTTATACTGTAGTGTAAACCTGCATCAGTCAGACTAAAATTAAGAGTAACTAAACCCCCAAACCATTTTTTTCATCTGAAAACCAATGTTAATGGGTATTTAGTAGTGTTGTTGATTGATTTAGGTCTAAAGCTTGACATATTAGTGCAGAGTATTAGGTCGCTATACATATTACGAATATGCCCTACCCACGCGTTCACATTCTAGAGCCTTTTTTTTTTTATTTCCAGGTTAGAGGCACTTCAGCCAGTACCCTGGGGTTTAGTTACTTTTTAAATGTCACTGTTTTTAGGAGATATCCTCGAAGCCGTTGCTTAGTCCCATCCATGATTTGAGTAAGCTCTCCGTTACTCTGTTGTGTGATTTGTGTTATAATTTGAATCACTGGGTAATAAATGGAGTGCTTAGGCTACCTGGTGCTGTGAGTTGTGACAGTCTGGCCATTTGATTTCACCATAGCTAGACCTATGAAAGAGAGACAGCTGATACTAGGTAGATGCCTGTCCTTTCTGCAAGGCAACCTTGAGTAAGTGGGAGCTGCCAATGGCTCAGCAGGTGTTGGAAAAATACATCTAGTGGGAATAAGTGCTAACATGGGCGAGCTAGGCTAACAAGCTTCCCCTTTCAGAGCATGGATCAGGTCAACAAAATGTAACGTCTATTAGCTGAGCCGGAACTTGCAGATAGGGCCAGCAGGAGAAACACTACTGTGTGTGCTCAATGAGCCAAATATCGCAGAAGTAAATACAAAAGCTAGAAACTTTCTTTGGCGTATACACCAGGCAAGCAACTCCACTGAAATGAATAGGCACCATCTATGGGTCCATTATCTAGTTATCATTATGCATCTATGCCATGAATGTTAAAAAGAAAGTGGTTACAGTGTTGGAAGCGTCCATTTCTAAGAAAGTTGCTCAGAAGAGTTTGAAGCCAAGAAAGTTTGATTCAGCTGGTATTATATTACTTGGATCATCTGCAATTGAGCAGCTAACTTACGTTTTTGCAGTCCACTAACTTGAGTTGGGATGAAGTTATTTTATTGTGTGGCTCTTCTAGATTTTCTAAATGTTATTGACCAAATGGATCAAATCCTGATAGTGCAACCAGTAATTTTGCAGGGGTTGTGACGCTCTTTCCCAGTTGAAGTCTACACTATTGGCAAAAGTCTTTTTGGGCAAAATGGCATCACGTTACAGACCTGGAAGTTGTAGTTACATGGTTTGGCCATCAGGACAAATTCTGTATAAAGTCTGCCTCACTTCCTGGGGGCCAGTTAGCTTGTTAGCTTCCACTTTCATAGGAGAAATTCCAACACTATCACTCCTCTCAAATGGTAACTGTTTTAAAGGGAGACTGTAAATTGCTTATTATGTGTAACCAGCATGAGCTTTTTGAAAAGGTGAAACAACAGCTTGTATCAACATATGTAGGCTATAAAGGGCTAAAACGCAGGCTCTTAGATTTCTGTCAACTGCTGCCATGGCAACTATTCACCCAGCGACTTGAGGTTCCGGCGCTGTTTCCACAAATATGTCCAATAACATTTTTTTTTTCCTTTTTTGAAAAATGACATAGACCTGCACAATAGCTCTAATAATACAATACAGTATTATTAGAGAGTATTATTAGATTTCAAATGTCAGTTTGACCTAACTGGAATTTCTATTAACATAGTTTGTCTGACTCTTTTTGCTACACTAGGGTGATTCAGGTGAGCTGGGTCTTCCAGGAGCAGTTGGAGAGAAGGTAAGGATTTATGACCCTGATTGGTTTTTTTTGTTTGTTTTTTTTCTCTTTTCGTTTCTGTTTTCTAAATTTGACATCAAAGTTGAATCTACACTCTAGAACACAACTAAAAGCAAAGTGCCTCTATTGTTGAAACCACGATTAGAAAAGACATAATCCTGAGAAGAAGGTACGTGAATTGAAGTGTAAATTGGTGATGTGCTTTCGGGAACACCAGAACTTTGTAATGCCCATTCAGTAACTAAAATGGCATGTTAACTTTCATCCAACTATTTCTAAAGCTGCTCTCATCCCTTTCATTTATCCAGCCAAGCTCCTACTTTTCTTTTCTCACCAATCTGCTGCCCCACTATTTATCCTCCTCCTACTTTCCTAAGCCTTCCCATGTGCAGGTAACTGGGCTCCAGCACGTCAGCCATCAAAGGGGATTTGTGTCTTCTAACAATATGCAAATGTTTGTCAAATAATGTCAGCTACAGGCTTGATTTAAAGTTTAATCTGAGTTGTGGCTATGGTTTAGTTTAACATTTGGTGACGTCTGAAATTGGCCCCTGAACAATGAGCATGGGTGTTTGTGCAGTTACATTATCCTACAAACCATTAAACCACACTTTCTCTTACTAAATGCTGCATGGCACAAGTATTAGTAGTGTTGTGCAGGATAGGGGAGATTGCTGACAATGAATTGAATTAATGGTTACATAAACTTCACTTGAGATGAAATTATTATATCTTCTGTTACTTAAGTTTGTATTTATTTATTCTGAACACTGATTTTATTCCACCCCACAGGGATCTCGAGGAGACCCTGGTTTACCTGGAGCTCCAGGACAGCCCGGACTGGCTGGTCTGCCTGGACCCATCGGACCAATTGGACCACCCGGGCCTCCTGGGCCTCCTGGACCAAGTTATCGTGTTGGATTTGTAAGTTCTCCGTTAGTTTTTGTGAAGATACCTTTGACAAAAAGTCTCACGGTGAAAGTAAAAAAAGCCAAATATTTTTTGTGTAATTTGGTTGTTTGGTACAGTTCATCAAGGGACATCTCATAATTAAATAAATGGAAATTAAAAAAATCATATCTAGTGACAGCTGTCGTGCAGACACATTGGTTTGATTAATGTGTATATATAGTTTATCAGTAGGTAGATCATGTGTGGTGTTGTTTGGCTGTTTGTGTTAAAACTCTTGTTGGTGTTTGAAGGATGACATGGAGGGCTCCGGTGGAGGTTTCAGCAATGGACTTCCTGGTGTCAGAGGACCAGAAGGACGACAGGTTAGTACTGCGTATTGAAGAAATACTTCAAATCCGGAGGCAGACTATATTCAGGATCTCAAATCTTCACATCACAAAGTTTAAAACAAGCAGTAGTTCCTCCTTGTACCAAAAATTCTTAAAATGTTGTTTTTTAGTCTCCATATTGCAACCCAGAGTGTGTGTTTGATCTCAGATCTGATTGGCAACTTCAAATTGTGGTCATATTGTCACCTTGTAGAACAGGATCAGGTGCAAGACAGTCACAGTCTCATATTCCAGAGTGCCATGTAGAGGTGAAGTTAGGAAAAACAAAATCTGAAAATAAGATTAGTTATTTATGTTTTGCTCCTCCGAAATTTTGAAGTAGTTAAATAAATGTTTATTACCACAGCTAGCCTCATGTACTATTTACATTTCACCTGAAAATGTAATTTGAAATTGTTAATCAACCATGTTAGTGTGCCTGTCTCCAGAGGTAAGCATCTTGGTGTAGCTCAGATATCAGTAGCTATCAGATGATAATGTCGTCACTATAGCAGAGGCCAGTATTAGGACTAACCGATTGCGTAGGTGGTACGGTAGTGCAGTGGTTAGCAATGTCACCTCACAGCAAGAGGGCTCCTGTTTCAAACCCCTTATGTGCAGAGTTTGTATATTCTCCTTGTGCCTGCGTGGGTTCTCACCACGTACTTCTACAGCTTCCTCCCACAGTCCAAAGACATGCAGGTAAATTGGTGACTCTAAATTGCCCTTAGGTGTGAATTTGAACGTCAATAGTTGTCTGTCTCTATGTGTCAGCCCTGTGTTGGTCTGGTGACTTGTCCAGGGTGACCCTGCCTCTCACCCAATGTCAGCTGGGATAGGCTCCAGGATAAGTGGTAACCGAAATGAATGAATAAACGATTGCGAAGTATTCATGGTAGCAATAACAAAAAGTTGCATATCTTGTGAAACCAAGCAGGTAAATGGGTGAACCAAGCGTGTTTTTCATATCCATTGGTTTGCTTGTTTCAATCTGTTTTGTGTGAATTTTAATCAAATGGGATTTTTGTTCTAGCTGCCATACATTTGGTATATGTCACTACAAAGTATCGTAAAAATAACATGCATTTTGTACATGTTTAAATTTTACATGTCTGTGAATATTGAAATGGTCCCACAGTTTTTTAGCTGGAAGTTGCAAATACACAAGGACTATATTTACATGCACAAAATATTTCAGTTTTTGCCCTTATTTTGAAAAAGACAATATTCCTATGAAGCTGTTTACATAACTATCGAATATTCCAATAATATTCCCATTTACATACAGCTATGTATACTGCAAGTTCACGTCAAAATATAGAAGAGTGGAACGGCTGTAGCTGCTCTGCCATTGTGCTTTTTGTATCAAAATACAAAGTTTTCCAAGGGCAATGGACTTGTTTGACCATGTGAACACAGTCTCCCTCTTTCATTCCTTCAACCATATTTTTGAAAAGGTCAGTGCTGTGATATTGTCGCATATCTATGTGCCATGTGCCGAAAAACTGTGGTAACAACCCCAGCTGAGAGGCATGTCCCAAGAATGCTCATAAAACCGGCATATCCAGCATATCCAGTGCTTCATTTGGAAAAAAGCCTCTCAGAATATCCCAACAGGATATGCTGTTTACATGACCAATACTAAATTCAGAATTTTGTTATATTCAGAATAAAAGTGGAATATGGGTGTGCATGTATATGTAGTCAAGGAAGATATACATGGACTTGCAAATAACCAAGGCTAATGTGTTTGCTTTCAGGGTCCTCCTGGCTTGCCCGGACTTCCAGTAAGTGTCTTGCCCCCTTCTCCAACTCACGTTGTTTTCCTACTATTAAATCAAACTACTGGGTCAGAAGTGGTCTTTATCTGAGTATGTGAAATGAGTTGAAACACACAAAGAAGCCTGAGGCACTGCCACTGAGGACTGAACCAAGGTCTCTAAGGTGATAGCAGGGGGCACATCCTCAAGCTTCTTAATTAGATTGCTTAACATTCAGGTTTGGTTATTGGCGGTAGACTTCTCCTTGCTACTCTCCTCTACTGTCATTTCACTTGTTTGTTTTCTAAACCATTGAGGTCGAGAAAAATAAGCTGCAGCTTTATTGATTGCTGAGGGGAAATCGGGTCCTTGTCCTGTGTAATGAAGCAGAAACGGGGGAAAAACAATGCAAGCAAACTTTTCATATTACAAGAAGTGATGCAGTTGTAACTTTTTTTGTGTGTGTTTGGCTGAATTTTGTTTTTCACTGGTGTACCTCTGCAGGGTAAAGCTGGGCTGCCTGGTATACCAGGTCAGAAGGGCACTGACGGTCTTGAAGGAAAAGATGGACGACCAGGGTTGGATGGCTTCCCTGGACCTCAGGTAAAAAAGATAGAGACGACGAATAAGAATACATCATGCACCAGCTGAATACCAGAGGTCACATACTGGAGCCGTTGAAAAGTCATGGTGTTAACACAGTGTTAGATGTCTGAAACCAGTGTGATGTAACAGAGCACGTGGTTAATCATGTAACACTACAGACAGAGCAAGCTGTCAAAATAAGGACCCTTGACTTTGAAAGAGAGGTTCATGGTTTGTGTTTTGTTTTTCCCAGTGTTATGTAGCAGACATAATATTTTGCATTCTCAAATGTTTATGTCAGTGTACCCCCATGGCCACAATGGGTAATTCCACAAAGTCCTTGTATAGGATACCTTCTGGGTTTCTAACTTCAGCTGAGTATGCAGCCTGAAGGGGAGAACATGGCTTGTTTAAGGACAAAGACTTATCTTTTTAACATCCTGCTGCTGTTTCCAGCAGTGCAGAAGAAGTTAAAACACAGTTTGACCACAGTGCATTCTGAAGAGTTTTGCAGCAAAGGTGCACAATATATCACACAGCTTATCAGTGTCAGGCAACAACTGCTTTAAAATACACTACATCATATTGGGATCTATAATAAGTAATACCCAATGAGCATTAAAGTTCATTCTTGACCTTGGAAACAGTAACTTCAATTTATCTTGCTAGCTTTTTCCACAGCTTTCATTTGCATGTCATGGTCTTTATTTTGGAGTTTGTCCAGTTTTCATGGCTGAGTTGTTGTATTCATATATCGGTCGAGATGACAGCTGGGCAAACTCCATCCACTGACAAATACAGTGAGATGCAGTTGTGTGGCTTCTAAACGGCTCTTGAGTTGAGATTATGTTGTGAATATATTTAATATGTTTTGGAGCCACTTTTGAATTGATAACAGTAATATCTAATCTGCATTGCTTAAACTTTTAGGGCAACTAAAGGGAGAATATTTTCCCCGTGTGATATTAAAAACAGCTTGACTTCAGTTTAGGCAAGATCTTACTCTGCTTAGGAAAACATGAATGATATATACCATATAAATGAATTTTAGTTTTTTTTTTACATTTGTTTTTTATCTTACATTTTTCAATAAATAAAAGGGCTGTTCCTCTCATATGTTTTTTGTTTTATATAATCTCTATTTTGTCTGTTAGTTTTTTTGGACATACAGTGCTTTTACCTTTGTCTCGTTTTGCTTTAATTTTACAGGGACCAAAGGGTGACATTGGCTCCAAAGGAGAGAGGGTGAATATCATTTTATCCCTGAATATCTGTTTATTTATACATTATATTAACCACAGAGCAATTGTCTGTAAAATGCTGACACATGCCATCTCAATTCTGTATGTCCCTTTGTAGTTACAGTTAATTGTTCCTTGAAGTTATTTAGATCTCTCAGACCTTCTGAAAAATAAAATGATGAAATTAATAATAATTGTTACCTTTTTTTAAGATTTTTTTAATTCTTTATGTTAACTACAAACAAAAACTACAGCTGTGCCACACTGAGCATTTGCTTAACATCTGGTCTTTGATGTCTTACAAGCTGGGATAGTTATTCATCTTGTTGCTGCATGTTTTAGGGTGACCCAGGTCGGGATGGAACCGGACTACAAGGCCCACCTGGCCCTCCTGGACAACCAGGACAAATCATCTACAGGACATCTGGCGATGTATGTCACAAAAAGCACACACTAGACATAAATCCAAAACTAAGAGTAGTTTTAATTAGTGATGGCGTTCAACTTAACTTTGTTCTCTTTTGTGTCACTGCAGTTTGATGGTGCTGTTGGCGGTGCTGGGCCTCAGGTTTGTATTCATGTTTTAATAGTAATACTGATACCGAAAAACAGCCAAACAATTGGTTACAAGTTGCTGTACATGCCACTGAGTTTTTTATAACATAAATAAAGTTGATTGTGCGCTTGTAATCGTAATTTTAGAGTGAGCTGTCAACTAAGGGGATGACAGACATCTTAAACCAATATTTATACCACCTGGTGAAATCTACAATTAACTGATCCTTGCGTTTGAAAGACACATCAATGCTGACAGTGTGTGATTGCTTCACACGTCAGCCTTTATTAGAGCGCAGACTTGCTGTCATCACTGTCTGACCTTTATAAAACACAACAACACAACATCTGTTTCCATTTTAATATATTATTAAAGGCAGCTGTATACCATTCATCTGCACTGAGATACAGTTGCACTTATTT
>JAPZEB010000005.1:26313177-26328166 GCA_029783705.1 Chaetodon striatus
AAAGGCAAACGTTCTTCATGAATTGAAATCATAGGTGTTTGTAAAAGGATGTTTTATTATAGTTTTTCTGTTGTTAAACATGGTCCCCATTTACTTCAATTCATGAAGAATGTTCGCCTTTTTCGGATTCTCTGTTCACCCTGAAGGCATGCGAGGAAAAAAGAAAAAAAAGAATTCAATTGTTGTGAAAATGGTATTTTTTTCAGGTGCAGCATTCCTTTAATATCTGATTGTTAAAGCTAATTTATACTCCCTTTACGTACGAAAATAGATACATACGCTTCATTCAGTGTCACTGCCCTCATTCTTTCATGCATTCTTTATGTTGGGGTAGATACATCCAATAGATGGCGGGAGGTCTGTGCAGCAATTATGTACCAACATATGGTTGGGGAATTCTTTTCACTAGTTTCACCAAATATTACTATATGTTAATATATATTACTGATTTGTTCTGTTTCGCTATCATTTAAATTTCCTCTTCGTCTCTTACATATGTATCTTGCTTGCATTATGCTACACTGCCTCCATGATCTCCAGTGATACTGCTGTTATTATAATTATAGATGAACTGAATGGCACAGACAGGAGGTTCCGCAATTGACAGCCACTTATTTCATCTATATTAACAACAAATTAACACCATGTATATATTTTTTTCACAGGTTACAGTTCTGAGGTCGTATGACACAATGTTAGCTACTGCCAGACGCCAGGCTGAGGGCAGCCTCATCTACATCATTGACAAAGCAGACCTCTATTTGAGAGTACGCGATGGACTGCGGCAAGTCATGGTACGGTCATCTACCTTTCACCCAATAAAATGAAATGATAACTAACTTTCAAAATTGCCATTTCAACCTTACATATTCATATATCTTACATATAAATCTGATACCTGCAGTGTGCCATAGGAGCATCAATTCATGTGCATCAAATGAGGCGCATCAGTTATTGCTTTCAGTGTATTTGGGCCGTTACTGTTTACCATTATGTTGTTCGACTGTAAAATGCTTTCACTCATATAAAAAGATTCACTAATGTTACATGTTTGTGTAAAGAAATAATTTGATTTAATGTAAATATAGAGTACATATCAGGTTATGAATTCATTGTGAAATGAGATGTCAGTGTTTGTTAAACAGCTCTTTTCCTCTCTTAGCTTGGAGAGTACAGTCCCTTCTTCAGAGATCTGGTGAGTTCCACTTCATCAAAAACAGAATTTGACTTTGATTTTTTAATTTACTGACTATTTTATGATTTTTAAATCTCTAATTTTCATTTAAAGGAGAACGAGGTGGCAGAGGTCCAGCCTCCACCAGTGATCCTGTACCCCCAGTCCCAGGACCAGTCTCAGAACAACGGCGCTGGCCATTACTCACAGGGTGGTTCTGCCATACGACCCATTGAGCCTCCACCGCACCCACCTGTAGACCCCAGATACCCCCCACAGTATGATCCCAGATTCCCAGATCCGAGACACACGGGTCAGACAGATGGAAGATTAGCCACCCAACATACTGACAACAGATACCCCGTAACTCCGCAGCGACGACCCAGCCCACCTGTGCCGCAGCCTGCTGGCCACGTGCCATCAGCATCAGGAGTGAGTAGAGCTCAACCAGGAGAACCCATTAATATACATGTCAATTAGTTAATTATGGAGGGTGTCATGTTGAGCAGGATAAATTGGTGTAAACTGTGACCCTAAAATACTTATCATCCAGTAAATAAGTGACGATGAGGTGTTTATTTGCTGGTGAGATAACACACTTTGTGGTGAAGAGGAGGAGGTCACATTGCAGCACACTTGAAGACCTTAATGGTGGTGAAAATGTGGTTTGTTTAAACTGTATACTTGACAGGAAGATTCTAATTAGTTAAAAAAAAAGAAAGGAAACAAATTGATTGGATAGCAGAAGAAGGCATAAAATCCCCACAGAAAGGTTTGTAGGACAGTGAAGCTACTTTGACGTTCCCTCTGTCATTATTGACCTCTGTATAAGGAGTTACTTTTCTCTTCCATCACATGCAATTAGTGTTTCTCTTGTCCTGTTTTCAGATTAGATACATTTGAGGCAAACATGTCGACTCGTTTTGGTAATAACCATGGGAGGAATGTGAAGGGGCAGCCTCATTATGGGGCCAAATACCTGTAATGATATTGTAGAGTTGACTATTGTTGTTTTCACAAATATTTACACATGAGATCTTTGATAAATAATCATCAGTAATGACTTAATGGTGAAAGACAAATAATAAAAGGTAGAACAGTCTGGAAAGTTCAGAAAATTACATCACGTTACTGTATAGATGCAGCCTTAAAAACCAGGAAAAGAGAATACTTAAAATATGACGATATCCAAAATTTAAGATGATATCTATTCTCATATCAGAATCAGAATCAGAAATACTTTATTGATTTCTGACTCTGATATGAGATTAGATATCGTCTTAAATTTTGGATATCGTCATATTGTAAGTGTTCTGTTTTCCTGGGTTTTTTTTTTCATTACAATGTTGATATAATATTAATATACTGCCCAACCCTAATTTAGAATATTCAACTTCTGGCTCATGTTTTACTGGAACTGTTTTACTGGAGTATCCAAAACCTAATGGTGTCATATTTTCCAGTAGTCTTTTTTTTTCATATATACTTTGGTCATGATAAGTGAGCGAGACATTTGAAAATCAACATGTCAGTGTTTACAGTTGGACAATTCTTCCAAATAACCTTAAATATATCTGGCATTTTTGTGCCTCAGTTAGCGGCTAAATGGTACCGAGGCTACTGTACAAGGTGTCACCTACTGCTCAGCAAATCAGTCACACGCTCTCACACCATCAGTAGCAATTTAGGGTTCATAATGTTGCCCAAGGACATGCAGACTGGAGGAGCCAGGGATCAAATTGCTCATCTTCCAGTTAGTGGATGACCCGCTCTACCACCTGAGTCACAGCTGCCCGTTTTATGTTTGTGAAGTATTTGTTACTTAGCAGCAGACATATATTTGTAGTAAGATAATATTGGATAATACAGTGGCCAAGTCTATTTAGCCTTCTAGCTCTGTTGCATGTAGCACTTCCTGTGGACAGTAAGGGTCACTCACTGTTGGACAATGAAGCTTGTCTGAACTGAAAATTATATTAAATTTGCAAAACACAGGGTCACGATTTTAAAATAAGGATGCAAAATTTTGTCTAATTTTTTTTGTCTTATTTTCAGTAACGTGCTAAACTTGGTTTATTAAAATAATTTACCCCATACTGATATGTAATAAGAGCAGGTCATACAAAGGCAGCTATTTTAACACAAACTTCTGTCTTCCTCATCAGCTACATCTCATCGCCTTGAACGCCCCTCAAACTGGTAACATGCGAGGAATCCGCGGGGCAGACTTCCTGTGCTTCCAGCAGGCCCGCGCTGTGGGCCTGAAGGGGACCTTCAGAGCTTTCCTGTCCTCCAAGCTTCAAGACCTCTACACCATCGTCCGCAGGTCGGACAGGGACAGCTTCCCCATCGTGAACCTCAAGGTGAGATACTACTGCTGAGGAAGAGGCATTATTACTAAAGGGCCAAAACGGACAGTGGACGTGGTTCTGAAGTTTTACATCACCTAAAAGCTCAGGGCCTGGGGGCCAGACATTTCCCCGCACTATTATTCTCATTATGCATGTATACCGAAAACATCAAACCACCACATTTTCAAAACTTATTTTGCTACATTGCAATTTACAATTACATTTACTATTTACATTTTTCCAACCTCTAGTTGCAGTTTATTTTCACTGCATTTTGGTCACGATTGTTGATCTCAGCTGAGTCATTCATGGTTTCCCTGTTGCACTGAAGAATGCAGAATTTTTTTAATTTTTTTTTTACAAGATCAGGTTAATGCAAACAATTTATTTTTGGCAAAATTTTAAATAAGACGTGGTATAAAGTGAAAATCACAGTTTTAAGCTTAGATCTATGGTCACTGACAGAAGCACCACAAATGATGTATTCAAGAACTATCAGAAATTTAAAAATCTGACAATAATTTCAGTTTTCACAGTTTCTGGCTATGATAAATGGTGTAATTTTGGCAATTTTTAAAAAGGAAAATATGCCTTCCAAACCTGCTGGTGGGTTGTGGGGTTCAGAGGCAATTAGGCCAAGCAAAAGGAAGTGCTCTCCTGGTTTTATTGTGGCAAAATGTCTGTTATTGGATTGTGGTTGGATTCTGTCTGAATGGTTGTGGTCTGTGGCTTTGTTTTCACTACTCTCTCAACTTACTCACTGATTTATTAGGAACATATTATGGGGGAGAAATCAAATTTAAGGCATTTTATTATCTTCATTGCAGGACCAAGTGTTGTTCAGCAGCTGGGAGTCTATCTTTGGAGACAATGCAAGCAAAATGAAGGAGAATGTACCAATCTACTCCTTTGATGGTAGAGACATCCTCAGGGACAGTGCATGGTGAGTCTCTGTATAATAATGTTAAATGTTCTCTGCACTAGCCTTTGTTTACGTAGTTTTATTTTGTATAATTTTAAATCTGTAGGCACATGCTGTATACTGTACGTTTATTCTGACTTATGTGCTTGTTTTTGCTGTCCTCCAGGCCAGAAAAAATGGTCTGGCATGGATCAAGCAACAAAGGCCACCGGCAAACAGACCATTACTGCGAAACATGGCGGGCGGGCGATCACGCTGTGACTGGTCTGGCATCATCGCTACAGAGCGGCCACCTCCTGCAGCAATCCTCCAGTAGCTGCTCCGGTTCCTACATCGTTCTCTGCATCGAGAACGCCTTCACATCACACTCCAAAAAATAAATCCCGTCCACCCTCCTTTTTTTTTTGTTTTGTATTTGTTCTGGGCCCTAGTTAAACACAGTTTGAATTCCCCGAGAACACGCCTGGTGAACATGTGGCGTCCAATGAACTGGCCCTGTGGCTCTTTGCCTGGCAGAGACGCTTTGCATCGTCTGCTCCTCCCCTCCATAAACGCCAAAGAGATGGGTCGACAGAGGGGGTGTTGTTCCTTTTTCTCGGGGGCATTGGCACATATTCTCTCCAAGGGGCAGAACAAGACCAGAGAAGCTGAATGAAGCTCTCACATTGTATCCATTTTATAAAATTCTGTATATTACATGTTTGTTGTTTGTGATTTTTTTTTTTTGTTTATTGTTTTTGATGTTATCAATGTTTTACCTTTTGAACTGTTTATAAAAATGCATTATCCATCCTGTTATTTTTTTTATTCTAGGTATTGATCATTTCCACCTTTTTTTTTTCAATTTCATTTTAGAATTGTGGTTAATGATGGGGAACAGCAAACGTTTAAAGATTATTTTAAAGAAGATAATAGATATTTATTTTTAAATGAAGTTATGTAAGAGAAAAAATGATTTGGAAAAATAAAAAATGCTAAATACCCTCATTTATATTCTATACAGCACAGAACATTTAATTCTTTTCAAAAGAGCTTGTGATCAGATACTGTGCCTTATTACACAACCAGGACAGCTTTAAAAAATAAGCTCATATAGTGAACCACTCCTTTTGCATTACTCTACAAATATGTAAATGTTACAGCGACTTTTGCTCAAGTGCATTCAGATGCTTTTACTTCACACTAAATTTAAATGACCTTGTTGGACAGACACTACTGTAATAAATAATCCCACATCCAGAGGGCAAGAGTCCTCGTTGCTGAAATTGAGCCTTTTGAATCTAAAATGATTTATTTTCCCTGTTACCACTTTATAAAAACCTATCAGTGAGTAAGCTGGAAATTATTAGTCTGCTGCTAATCTTTGTTGGAGTGATTGCTGTCACGGGTGTTAGGGACAGGAAACCCAGTATGTTAAGGAGAGCAGTTTTTGCAGTAGCCTTGTTTGAATTTCAGAGACTAACCTGGCCTTAGCGCTACTGATGTCTTGACTGAACCTGTGGATATCCATTTTTATAACAAAATTGTGCTGTACTGTTTCTCCCAGGCACTGAATAAAAGTCTTTTTCAACTACAACAATAATGTGATGTACGGTACATATGCCCGTGCAGTGTGTTGAATTATTTTATATGCTGAAACAAGTGGTCCAATCTCATGAGGATCTCTGATGGCACTGTGACCTTGATACTTTTCACTCAGCAGCCCTGCCCAGCAGTTTTATGTCCTACTCAATGACATGTTGCTGGTGGCATTGACTCCACCACAAATCAGTGTCTCCTGTGGTAGTAAGAGGTGCTCAACACACTTTGGTCATACATCATCAAGCCTCGCATAGCCAGATCTATCTCTACACTTTTAGTGCTGTCCCAGCACTGGAGAAAGGTGGCCAAGCCCATCGGAATTCCGCATTGGGAGGAAAAGCCAGAGATGCAGCAACGGTGCCCCCGCACAATACTTTAGAGGTAACTTGTTATACTGAAACATTTGCACACGAGGAGGCGAGCCCTGGCATTAAAATGGCTAAATCCCAGCAAAAGAAAGTGCCACATAGAACATTAAGTTAACATATCCTCATGCGGTTTGTATAATATCCTGTGAACTAGCACCCCACAAATGACGTTATGTCATTAGCGTTGGGTTATTGAGATTAGGTTCAGGTAATTTAAGTTACTGTGGTTATGTTTAGCAAAAGAAACGTGGGGTGTATGTTAAAACTGTTTCAAAGTTCACATAGTTCTGAACACCTATCTCCTGGGGAAAGTCCTGTGTTTCTTGACCCATCCACCATTGGAGGTTGTTTTTGATGTTTTTTCCTGTATGTAGTGGCAGCGATTTTAAAAATGGTATGGATAGCAGGAGGGGAGGAACTGTGTCTGAAATAGACAGCTAATGGCAGGCTTAGTGCTGGGCAATATGAATAAATTCAAATAACATGATATTTTTGACAAAGTACCTCAATATTGATATTGCAACAATATTGTGGGGTTGACTACTAGTGCTTTCAGAAATAATTACATAATGAGATTTTTAATAAATAAATATCAGCAGTGTGGTTATAAAGACTAAGTAGGTAAAGGTAGATAATAGAACAGCTAGGACAGTCTGGTAGGTTCAGAAAATTACACCACTTTGCTGTAATTCAGCCTTTAAAACCAGGGAAAGAGAACACTTGTGATATTACGATATCCAAAATATAGGACGATATCTAGTCGCATATAACAATACCGATATATCACTGATATGTTGCCCAGCCCTACTTATACACACAATCTATATCCTCTGAGTCAGCCTATACATCATCTGTTGACCTTCACAGTTAATCCAGACCTGTAAATTAATTCAGTTTAACCATGTAATCATAACAATTTAATCATAGTGTGTTTTTGTCATAAATGTTGGACTGTTCATCTGTCAGATGCAATTTATGTGCAATTTATTAACTTGATTAGAAGTAAAAAATATTGTTGCATTGTTAACTTTATATGACACAAGTACAACTGCCCTATATTTCCTGAAAATGTCAAGATTGACATTTAAAAAAAACTGAAATTACCAGCCAATCATGAATATATTTGCTGTAGGTCTAATAGTAAAGTGGATTTTAAAAGAGAACCGAATTAGGTCACCAGTCATTGGTGATAGCTCATGAAATCCCCTTAAATCTCTTCTTTAAAGTTAGGAGGCGTTTCAAGATAATATTTGATTAAGAAGATTAATTTGAATTATTCAGAGTTGGCCTAATTTAGTAGTTACTTTAAAATGATATGCCCACCAGAAGAGAGTGTCTTACATTCAGGTGGTCGTAGTGGGCTGTACCTTATGTATCCCTCTATATATAACTGCACATAATGATAGCAAGCTGTTCACATGTGAAACAACACAATGGTGATTGAATAAGATAAATCACAGCGTTCAGCAGAATAACACGGGTCATCAGCAAAGCCAACTCAACACAATGTAGTATTTAATACTGATGTATTTCTAGTGAAGGTCAGCCATTGTGGGGCAGACTCTACATTAGGTATATACATTACAGAGACAATGTAATGAAAGTACATGAACACATTTTGTAGCAATCAAATGAGTCCTTTGCCCTCTCTGCAGGCTTGCCCACTCATCTCTGCAGAGAAGCACTCTGAAATATACATTACAGAGATTCCTCTGTCACAGATACTGAAACACTGAGGCAAAACTGGAACCTCAGTGACCTGTTGGGTGACTTCTTGCCCCTGACAGATCGAGGTTCAGTCCTTGCAGTTTTATTTAAACTAGAAATCGAAGGCCTCGGGCCCAGCTCCTGAGACTTTCATGCTCAGTTCTTTTTTAAAAGAGCTCAATGTAGCTCTACATAGGGCTGAGCCAGCAGCTAGCAGCTAAAAGTGCTAACTCCATTAACAACCCCAACAACAGAAACACTGCTGACACAGCTTACGGTGTTAACCAGAGCGAACCAGAAGGGGGGCACTATGCTTAAGCGGAGACTACATCACAATATCAGCGGTAACCACTGTATGAGACAGACGTTTTCAGACACTTGTCTTTCGGTTCACATGAAATTCTGTGTTCTCCAGCACCACATAGTGGGCACAGGAAGTAGTATGAAATGTGAAATAGCTCATTCCAACGCCCACACTCAATGAAGTATATATCCTCTCACTTTTGCGTGCGGGGTCTGACTTTTGCAGAACAGAATAGCTGCATCAGCCAGTGTCCTGCCAGCACCCCCGAGCTGCGCAGAGGTGCGAGGGTCCGTTCATCGCTGCTTGCAGCTTTAATTCTGTTTGTGTTATTGTGTAACTTTGGTGCCAAAAGGTTAGCTCTGATTCACCAAAGTCACACAATAACACAAACTAACTGATCGAAGCGGCAGTAGACCAGCAGCTCTCGTGTTCAGCTAGCTAAAAGGACTGTTTTTGTTAATGGAATCCGGTGGCTTTTACAAGAGCACAGATGGGGAGCTGAACATAATATAATCTCATATTATATTGAAGAAAAGAGCATATGACTGGATACATGAGACTTTGATTATACTGCGTGAGTTTGTAAATGGATTTTGATGTAGTTTTGCTGTTGTTAACCTTGGTCCCCAATCAGCACATAAATCAATATGTGTCTTGGTTTTCCCTGGAGGCACGTGAGAAAAACAAAGTTCACAAATTCAATGTAACAAGGCATGACTAATTGATTTACATAAGGATTTTTTGTGGATAAACTATTTCTTTAATAATTCCTATGACTTATCAGGTAGAGAAGGCACTAATTCAGAGTGCGTACCCTTAAGATAGACCTCTGATTCCTGCTGTTGAGCCATTTTTCTCCCTGTGATCTGAGTCTGTTCTCAGAGATGATAAAAACAACACGATTCCATGCAATTAGTGAAAATTATTCACAACAAACTGATGTTCAACTGTGTTTATTTATTTATTTTTCATTTATAGAGCTCAATAGTACCATGTCAAAGTGTCTGCAAACGATAGCAAGACCAGGAGGATGAAAAGTGAAAAGGAAGCCCAGTCCCTACAAGATGACCCTCAGGAAAAGGATAAGGGTCTTTGAAACTGACAACCCAAGCATCTCTAAGGACGAGGTCAGGGTTAGGAGAGTGAAGAGGAAGGTCAGAGAAGATGAGGAGGGAAAATTAAAGAAGAGGCTGAACAAAATGTGACCAGGAGGTGGTGTCTTTCTCAACAGACACCGGGAGGTAGGCTGATCATGAGAAACTACTGTTGGGAGTGTATAACACCAACAGTTTACTGAACACGAGGTTCAGACAGTAGTGAAAGCAGTACTCAGATCTTTAACTTCACTAAAAGCAGCACTACCACAGTGTAGAAATACTGTGTTGCAAGTAAAAGTCCTGCATTTAAAATGTTATTAAGTAGTTGGCGGAGGCATTATGTTTTTGGGTTGTCCGTCTGTCCCATTCTTGTCAACGCATATCACAAGAACGCCTTGGGGGAATTTCTCAAATTTGGAACAACTGTCCACTTGGACTCAACCATGAACTGATTATTTTTGGAGAACAAATGTCAAAGGTCAAGGTCTCTGTGACCCCATCCTAGTCGCACTCTGTAAACGCTGTTTCTCAAGAACACCTTGAGGAAATATCTTCAAATTTGGCATCCACTGTGACTCAAAGATAAACTGATTAGAAATTGGTGGTCAAAGGTCAAGGTCACTGTGACCTTGTGTACATCTCATTTCGTGAATGGGATATCTCAAGAAACTATTGAGGGACTTTTTCCAACACTGGCACAACTGTTCAGTTGGACCTGGGGCCTGTGTCCACATAGATTTTTTTCTTTAGCAGAACAGCGGTTGCAGGGCACTGGGAAGCACTTCATCCCAGTGCTTCATAAAAAAACACTTCCAGCCCTTTTTTTTTAAATAACATGCTCGGTATGGGTATGTGTCAATGACAACAATATCTTGGTACTGACGTTAGCCAGGTAGCTAATACAACGTAACTTTAACAAAGGTTTGATAACACAGTCAACATCAAGCTTACAAAGCAGACGGTGATAAAAGCACAACACTCACCAGCAACATCAAGTCACTGGCATCTTTCTGGGAAGTTCAGAGAATTTCATCTTAAAACACTTGGAGCAGCCACACAAAATACGTGGAGTTCTCAGAAAAAAGACACTGAGCATGGCACTTTTTCTGTAGGCGACCACATGCAGCCACACATGCCCACTCCTCATTGGGAACAATTGAAAAAAAAGATGCTCGCTCCAAGAGAAAGCAACACTATGTGGACACAGGCCCTATAGAATGAACTGATAAGAGTTTTGTGGTCAGAGGTCAAGGTCACTGTGCCCTTGTGACACCATGATGTTCTGCCACTTTTCTGGCCATGACTCAGCATCGGGGGGGTGGGGGGGGGTTGTGTGTGTGTGTGAGTGAAGCATCCATGTTTTCACAGACATGGATGTAAACTGTAAGTGCAACTTGACGGGTTCATTAAGGCGTACAACCGCGAGGCAGTTATTATAGTTTTTAGTATAACATCTTTTCCATAATAAATAATAATATATCATCATCTGTTTGTCAACAAGTTGAAGTTGTTCTGTGTTTTTTCTCAATTGTAGAAAGCAGCAACACATCCATGGAGGATGTGAAGAAGAAAGGCGTTAAGAGGAAGGCCACTGCCGATGGAGAAGAAGACAAGGAGCCAAGACCTCAGGGATATCAAAAAGGAGACTAAGGAAGACATCGGGGAGGATCTGTCAGTAGAAGCTCTGATAGGTCAGTAGATAGTGATAAATGTTGACTCTGGTTTTATGTTAAGTGTAAACGGACATTTAAAAAGAAATAAATAAATGAAAATATATGTCTTTTTAGCTGAATTTGAGGTCAAGTGCAAACAAGAAAATCAGCTGGGTGAAGAAGGATGTGGATTTGTTGTCTGGCTATCGCAAAGCATCTCATTTACCTGTAAGTGATACCAACAGATTCACTCACTCACACTCACACACGCACACACACACACACGCGCACACACACAGAATCACAATAAGGTGCAATGTTTCAGGACAAGAACAGAAAGGAGCTCTCCGTGGAGGTCGCCATCATGAGGAAACTCACAGACGGATCAAGTGGGTCAGTGGGGACGTCAGCACCCGTGTCCCTACTGGACTGGTACGATCTAGACCAGGAGATGATCCTGGTGCTGGAGAGACCAGTTCTTTCCAAGGACCTGCTCAAATACATCAAAGTAAAGGGGGGATCGCTACAGGAAGAGGAGGCCAGGGTAGGCTCCTGAAGGATCCTTGTGAATATGTGTGTGTTTGAGGCAAGTCCAGGCCATGATGGCAGAATTTCAGGTGGGGTTGGACACTCTAGCTTAAAGGATTGGTTTTCACAACTTTTTGGGCCATCATTTATATTGATTATGATAGTATTATACCTAACAAATTAATTGTTGAGACCTGGTTACACATGACATTTTGAAAGAGAAGTCTGAAGCGAGAAAAAAGCAGTTCAGGCACTCAAAGAGGTTGTAAACAAAGACTTAGCACAGCCAAACAGACAGACTACACAGGTCATCACCTACTCCACTGCAAATCTCAAGTATTTCAGCACCTAGGTACTGTGGCCCTGAGGGTCAAAACACAACAACATTTCACAAAACACAACATTTAAAAGCATTTAAGTGTTTTCTGAAATGTTTTTTTTTTTTTTTTTAAAGTTTGTTTTGTGAAATATTGTGATTTCTGCAATGTTTTTGTGTTTTGTGACATGTTCTTGTGTTGTGTGGAATGTTCTTGTGTTGTGTGGAATGTTGTTTTTTAAAATGTTGTGTTTTCTAAAATGTTATTTTCTGAAATGTGTTTGTGATGTGTTTTCTGAAATATCGTGTTTTCTTAAAGTTTGTGTTTTGTGACACATTCTTGTGTTGTGTGAAATGTCATGTCTTCTAAAAGGTTTTAATGTTTTCTGAAATGTTGTGTTTTGCGAAATGTTTTTATGTTTTTTTGTAATGTCGTGTTTGATTACGTTTTCTGAAATGTTTCTGCTTTCTGACATGTTTTGTGATTTTTTTGTAAACCTTCATTAAAAAAAAAAAAAAAGTGATTTCTGAAATGTCGTGTTTTGTGAAATGTTATTGTGTTTTGTGACATGTTCTTATCTTGTGTGAAAAGTTGTGTTTCTGACATGTAACATGTAACATAAACGTGACGTTTTCTAAAACTTCATGTTTTCTGAAATGTTGTTTTGTTGTCTTAAATGTTGCTGTGTTTCTGACATGTAACATTTCTGTAGAACAGTATTGTAGAAAATAGTTTTCTGAAATGTTTTTTTGTTTTGTGACACACACTTGTGTTGTGTGAAATGTCATGTTTTCTAAAATGTGTTTTGGGGAATGTTTTTATGTGTTTTGAAATGTGGTTGTGCATTGTGAAATGTTGTTTTCTTTTGTGAAATGCTTTTGTGTTTTGACCCTCAGGGCCACCTTACCAACAGCCTTAAAGAATGTTATCTTGCAGATGTAATGAACTTTCAGTCACAGCAGCTAACCCAGAATCACAACCATGAAAATAATGTCAAACCTCCTTTCTGAACCCTCATCTCTGTCTTTTTGTCTCCTTCAGACCATACTGAAGCAGCTTTTTGATGGAGCAGTGGAACTAGAGGGTCAGTGCATCTTCCACCGTAACATCAAGGTGGAACATATCCTAATCGGGACCGGCTCGGACATCCAGCATGTGCGCAGCATGACTTTGGACTGAGCTGCTTTTTCAAGAAAAAGTCAATTTACCGCATCTTTTACAGTAAGATGTCTAGCTTCTACTCCTGCTCTTCAATAACTTATTTATCTGTGACTTTACATTTAAACAAAGTTGCACCTCCCCCTCATCCTCACTGTTATTATTATGTCTGTGTATTCTAGGTACTTCTGCCCACAGCCCTCCAGAGTGGTACAGTTGTACTTACAGGGCTGGCCCCACCACAGTGTGGCAGCTGGGAGTGGTACTGTTTGAGACACTCCACAGGAAAGCAACATTTGAGACAAGGAGGTTACTGGACAACAGGCTGAGAATCAGCAATAAGCTGTCCAAAGGTAACACACACACACACACACACACACACACACACTTCTTCCTGGTGGGGCATCTTTGTTACTTTTTTCACCCCCGATGAGACTGTCATACAACCACTAATACTGTTCTCTGTTTGAGAGGAAGGAGGATTTGATGCCATAATTAATTGGGCTGATCTAATTGGACTTATTAGACTTTTTTTTTTGGCAGATCCTGTCCCCCAGCCGTCTGAGGAGAGACGATCTCTCTTCAAATTGCCTCTCCTAAGGTTTCTTCCCATTTTCCTTCTGGCCTCTGAATTTTGAGGAGTTTTTCCTTGTCTTCATAGAGAGCTTGGGCTGGGTCAGGAGCTGCTGGTGATATGGGCCTGTAAAGCCCAATTAGCCATAACTTGATGTAGGCTATTATGTAATACTGAACCATAAATATACACTTTAATTAAATTTAAATCCAGTGAATTCTTTTTTTTAAAACTACAGACAATCATTACACCCTGTGTCAGATGCATTTTAAGTTAAATAAAGGTATTAATCCACCTTCAGGCTTTTGTCTCTGTTAAAGTGAAGACACACGGAAAATAGAGAAAACTGACAGTTTTCTCACTGTGATAAGAGTTTTGATTATGTGACTATTGCAAGAAGAAGAAGAAGAAGAAGAATAAAAAGAAGGAAAGGAATTTTCAAAGCAAAGTTACAAGGTGCTTTGCATAGGAAATTAAGACCGAAATACCCTACATTTTAAATTGATTCAGGCAAAATGAAATTGAATAACAACAACAACAAAAAATCAGTCGAAGAGTGACATAAACAAATAAAAGTGATAAGACACTACACTGTGAAACATTACAGCCCCACAGAATGCCAAACCAAGAAGTTTTTTCTAAACCTAACCACGCGCTTTTGTTGATGTCACGGAATTGGTAGTATGCCCTGGAAAGTAAACAGCAGACACAGAAGGATACCTAGCATGTCGTATGTGAATGTAAAGGGCCACTGACAAAGTGGTGACATATGTATGGACAAGAGTTTTTGATATGTAAATTAGTCACTCTAGAATATAATGCAGATGAACACACATTATAGGCTGTGAGTAATCATAAACAAATGGTGCGTTCCAGGCAACCCGTAACCTGTGTTTTTACAACCTTCTACCAGTGAAAGTGCACTGGAACGGCAGTCAAACCCGTAACTTACCACCCGTGAACTATACCAGATCGATGTACTCCCAGTTACACTCTCTGACGTCACACAGCCCTCTAAACAACAATGGCAGCCCCCATGGATGCTGTGCTGATGCAGGCGATATACGGTGAGAAATAGACAAAAAATAGGCTCGTTCGAGATGAGCCAGGCCTGCGCAGATTTGATCACCGGTGATCGGCGCCGATTAGTTTTGTGTCCGACTTCACCCCGACTTGCTCTGACGTATTACAAAAGTGGACGGCGATAAAATCGCGAGAGCGTGGTGGCCGCAGTTTTTAGAGCCAGGCCCTGCAGT
>JAPZEB010000005.1:26328266-26342144 GCA_029783705.1 Chaetodon striatus
TGCATTCAACAGCAGTGGTGGACCACCTATACTGTTGAAATTTCACAGTTTATTATTCATGATGTTTGGTGCACTCTCAGTATATCATGCTCAAAACACAAATTGTGTTTTTCTGTATTTTGCTGTCCTTCCTCCATAGTACCTGAAGTGTCCCAAAACTGGTGCGGTGGTGGCCGAACCCCCCTTTGTGCTGACCCCAGAATGGGAAACCTCCACAACATCCATCCCAAAAAGGTGGCAGGTGGATTTTGTGGATGCATTGAGGGAGCTTCAGTGGTTTTTTAGGGAGATACGGGAGAGGGAACAGAGAAGAGACAGAGAGAAGGCTGCTACAGAAGGGGGCTTCCTAGCAATACTTGAACATATTTTAAAGAAATAAATATATATATTTTTTAAGTGTAAATAGTTAATTTAAATAAATGTTCTGCTCTGTCTGTTCAAGTTAAAAATAAATGTTCACACACATTTTTATAGTGGATTTCAACAAGGCAATTCTAAATGCTTAACAATAAACACTGAAAGCATGAAGACAAAGTGCAAAAGAAACACATTATAAAAGGACATTTCAGTATAATAATAAGAGTTAATTACACATTAATTCGGGGTGTCTGAAACAAAAATGTAACTTATTTAACTTAAGATTTAACTTTACAGACCAAACCTGAAGGTACAAAGTTCTGTGCTATATACATTAAATTATTTACATGAGATTAGTTTTGGTGCTGGTTCTGGGTGGTCCCCTGCCGCTCCGTCCACATCAACATCCTCTGGCTCCAACAGGTCCCCGTTGCCCAGACATATGTAGTTATGTTATGTAGGACTGTGCAGTAGGCGATGACCTCTGGAACATAGAGGACATCCACCTCCAGCACCTTGAGGAAGATGGACCTCCACCTGGTCTTCAGGACGCCAAAGGCTCTTTCCACATGTCATGAGGGCGATGGGCTGTCTGAGGCAGGGGTAGCCACCATCCCCAAGGATGCAGAAGCCTGGTGGAGGTTATTTCTGCTGGTGGTAAATGGGCTGTGCTTCAGCACCATTGCGTCATGCGCCGACCCAGGAAAACCCACAAAAACATCCAAAAACTTGGCTGTGTGGTCGCAGACAGCCTGAAACTGAACAGAACAGAACAGGTTCCTGTTCAGGCAACAGGCTGCATCCTCCGTTGGTGGCTTCACTCTCACATGGCAACCATCAACGCTGCCAACAACCTTGTTGAAGGCTGCTGACTCAGCCAACCTAGCAAAACCTGCACCCAGGTAAGGCAAATCCTCCGCCAATGGAAGAGGGACCACCTGTGGGTGGAGTGAGAGGACCTTCCTGCTCATTTTGTGGACTGCACAGTGCACAAAATGGTACAGTGTCAGCACTGGCACTGCACCATTCAGCTGGCAGTACTGCCTGGGGTTTGGAGGCTGGAGAAAGAAAGAAAAAGGAAAACATATCTGTTTTAAATAAAAATCTATTTAATTTATTTTAATGATAGTATGTGTTTTGTTTTATGTTTTGGTATACTTGAGTTTAACTAGCTCCACCTCCAGCAGCTACAACAGTAACTGCAACGACAGTATCGGGCAAATGGTGGCGGTAATGCTCCACTGGCCAGTTACAATTAGGCATTAAAAGAAGAAGAGGTTGAAATTTGCGGTCGTCATTTCCGGTAATTGCACAACAGCTGTGTGTTTTTGGTTTGAGACAACACTACCCTGACGAAATTTGTGCACTACAGCAATAAGTACATAGTGCACACATCATACTACATGGAAGTGTACTAACAGAAGTATGTAATTTGAGACGCACTGCTGGACATGTAGCTGGCTGCTAGCCTCTGTCATTTTAGGGATAATGCTAGCAATAACAACAAGTAACTTTATTTCTATGGTGCTTTTCTAAACCATACAATATGAAAACCAAATAAGTAAAAGAACATCACCCACAGAAAATGCAATTTAAGAATTATACATATATATAAAGTATAACAAATACACTAACTTATACAACACATACTCTAAGATACATACATCCAGCATAATTCAGCCAGGACTGGGGTAATATGTTCCCTACATCAAGTGTTTGTGAGTAGCCATGCTGCCGCATTCTGTACCAGTTGTAAACAGTTAACGGATGCATGGTTAAGACAAGTAAAGAGGGAGTTACAGTAGTCTAGGTGTGAGAAAATGAGGGAATGTATACGTTGTTCAACTATGTTTTTGAAAAGTATTGGTTTGGTATTGGCAATATTTCTGATTTGTAACAAACAGGATTGAGCAACACCCTTAATGTGCTGAATGAAGTAGGTATGGACCAAAACCAACTCCCAAGTTTCTAGCTGAGTTCTTTGTGTAAGTTGTTAGTGATCCAAGGTAGGAGGTGACATTGTTGGAAGTGTGGTCAGGACCAATTATCTGTGTTAAGCTGTAGGAAGTTGGAAGCCATCCAGTCCTTATTAGCAGCAAGGCAGCGGTGCAGAAAGTCCAGGTTGCTACGATTTTCAGGGCTAAATGAGATGTACAACTGAGAATAATCAGCTTAACAGTTGTAGGACACGGAGGTAAAATTGTGGATAACATGGCCAAGGGGTAAAAGATAAAAGCTGAATAAAATAGGACCAAAGACTACACCCTGTGGGACACCACATGACATCAGAGCAGTTAATGAAAGATGTCTTTGAACTCTCTATTTGGCAAATAGGATGCAAACTACTTAAGAGCAGTTCCACTTTGACCAGCCCAGTTCCTGAGTCTGCTGAGTGAAATTGTGTGATCAACTGTATCAAATGCTGCAGTTAAGTCCAGAAAAATGAGTGGTATGGTTTCCTGTGTCTGCACTCATCAAAATGTTATTTGTTACTCTAAATAGGGCGGTTTCTGTATTAGGATATTTCTAAAGCCAGATTGGAATTCATCAAATATGTTGTTTTCTTCTGTTCTTTCTAGAAGTTGCTGAGCAACCACCTTCTCAACATTTTTTGAGATCAGCTGTAATTTGGATATAGGACAGTAATTACCTAGCAGTGTGGTATCTAAACCAAGCTTCTTAAGGAGAGGCTGGATACAGGCTTGTTTGAAGTGATCCGGGACCTGGCCAGACAAAAGCAATTCATTAACAATTTTTAGAAGCCATGGGGTGATGACTTCAAAAACCTCTTTGAAAAACTCGGAAGGCAGAGTATCCAATGTACGGGTACTGAGATTAGTATTGGGCACAATGTTAACCAAATCCCTATGGTTAATGGGGGTTAACTCATCCAACACTATGATGGAGGGCGAAGGCTGTGGTAACAGACGAAGTAAACCAGTGGGAGTAATTCATGATTTGATGTTTTTCATCTTTTCAGCCAAGTTCTTGAAAAACTTGCCACAGTCATTTGCAGATATTCTTCACTGCTAAGACATGTTCGCTTTCTTTTTTCAAAAGCCTAAAAAATGGTCAGTTGTTTTTATTTGCTCATTTCTAATGACTTTTGCTTACTTACACACACAAGATTTGTAACACAATATTGCTAGTATCACAACTGAGTGCCAGAAATATTTATCTTGCACTGACCTCTGGCCTGTGACATGTGCAACAATCAATGGCATCCAAATATTTATGAGTCATAGTGAGTGGACACTGCCAAAAAATGCATCCCAAAGACACAATCTGCTGCCTTCGTCATGATATTATTTTCAAGATAGGATGATAAATCACTGGAAAAAATGTACTCACAGTGTGTACAGAATTAGGGCTGCCAGCACCACGGCAGAGGGTCATCATGAACACTGAACCAGACCAGTGCTCAACAAGAATCCATGAACTCAGAAATGAACTGCTTGAATATTGCCTGGGAACAAGCCCCTACTAGGAGGAAGCAGTTATTTGGGACTGAAACAAACATTGTTCATGTTCACATTTTGCCTCATTGTAGAAACCCTGCTTATATGCCCCTTTCTCCATCACTCCCAGTTGCTGAGAGATAGTTAAATTTTTTGCAGGGTACACATTATCTATAGATAGTGTATGACATACAGTAGATGTCAGTCAGGATGGCCCCAGTTTGGAGAATCAGGATGCATTCCAACATGGAGCTGAGCAATCTACGCTGTGGAGGGGTCAACAATGGCCAAGTGATGTTATTATATTACTCACTTCAAACCCAGACTTGATTTACTTTTTTTTCCATTGAGAAAAACGGTGATTTAACATCGCTGAACACATGAGTTGTTGGTCTATCACTGCCTCGTTCAGTTATTAGGGCTTGAGCACCACGCCGACCCTATTGAAATCCAAGGGAACTTTATTCTTCCTACAAGTAAATTGCATTTTTGAGGGGCTTAACATACTCAAAAACTTCGCACACACATCACAATGGTGAAAAATTTGATATTTTAGGGGTCTCATGCTCGGGTTGCAAAAAATGCCCCCTACAGGATTTCTAAGAGGCAGCCCCCTGAAGCTGGTTTGACCTTCACATATGAAACTTAGTAGGCACATGGAATGTCCCAAGACGTACAAAAAAAAAAGTATCTTGGAGCCATGCTCTAATCCAAAAGGACGTCAGCCATTTTGAATTTTATGTGCAATTTTTGTGCTTTTCTGGCCATTTCCAGGGGTTGTACATCAACAAATACCTCCTACAGGTTTGATGCGATTGACTTCACATTTTGTCCGTACCATCTCGAGCCCAAGCACGAGCTTTTGTTGAACCATGTGGCCCTGGCAAACTGTCAAATTTGCCTGTGTTGCCACCAAACAGAAAGTTGATGTAACTTTCGTGTACCTTGTTCAATCTGCACCAAGCTTTACATATTTCAAAAGGGTCCAGGCCCAAAGCCAACTACATGCACATTAGGATTCATGGTGACTGCACCACCTTCTGGCTACAGGAAGTACGTCTTTTCAGACACTAATCTTTTGGTTAACATGAAATTTACATGGTGTGGTCAACAGTTGATTTACAGCAACATGACATTTAATTAGTGTGTTCTCCAGCGCCACATAGTGGACACAGGAAGTGGTATTAAATGTGAAATAGGTCATTCCAACGCCCACGCTCGATGGATATACCATCTCACTACAGCGTGCGATGTCTGACTTTTGCAGAAAAGGACAGCTGCGTCAGCCGGTGTCTTGCCAGCACCCCCAAGTCGCGTGGAGGTGCGAGGGCCTGTTCATTGCTGCTTGCAGCTTTAATTCATTTTTATATTTAATAAAAGTGGCTGTTATGAACCATAGTTTTACAGGGAGTTTTGTGTGGGACCATTTCATGGCTTCCTGGAGTCTTTTCACCATGAGGTTGCCAGACGACCAGCTGGCAAACAAACAAGATGTAATGTGTTAATTAGTGAGCTTTAGAGGCCTCTGCCGCCATGCTCATCGGCATTATTGGTGGTGTGGCCCTCTGAGGATTGCAACTCTTTTGGATGGAGGGGGATGGATTAAGCGTGATGTGTGTACCAAGTGGACACCTTATCATGCATGTGTCCAAGAGATGGCCAATGATGTGTATGGTTTACATATATAATAATTGGATGTTTAATTACTAGCTTGTTTTACAAGTTATTGTGTGACACATTAAACCACATTAAAACTACACTCAATCCATCTATGCTTGTAATGCTACTATAATTCCTGTAGAAGAAAAAAAAGCAGCCTGCAAGGAAAGCAAAGAACAATTATTTCTGTATTAATTACTTTTGCCTTATAGCACATGCACCATGGGACTGTGAAGAAAGTGTTCATGTTGTGAATGTGTACTTAGGAATGAGTTATAGCAGCTGCACAGCATGGTTTTTCTTATTTTAACACATCCAAAAGACAAAAATAGAATGCGGTAGATATGGTAGGTAATATCAAATGCAAAAACTGCAGCTGCAGGTTTGGGGTTGCAAACTTAAGAAAGCTGTTCTGAAAGCAAAAGGAAAGTATGAAAACGCAGCTGTGTATGAAGCTTAAGCAAGCCTAAATGTAACAGGAAGCACACATATAAAAATAAACATATAAAATTGCCCAGAACATTTTCCAGAACATACTGCTGAATAAGCAGTTCTGTTTTTCAGAGAAAGTCCCATAATAATCAAACACACATGCAACGAGTGTATTAGTCAGTTTAACACTCTGCTGGAAAAAATGATAAGAACACTGAATTTTCAGCACACATGCCATCACAACTGGTTCTACAACTTTTGGTACTTCAGACACAGCATTGAATTGAACTAAATGCTATTGCAAGCATGGCAACATAAGACTGTAATGACATTTTGATAGCTGGTGTTATGTTTGCCATGTTCACCATGTTAAGTTAGCATGCTAACATTTGCAATAAATACAAAGTATGGCAAAGGCTGATGGGAATGTCATTTCTTTTTTAGGTATTTGAACCACAGAATTTGACAAAAAGAGTGTGTGGTACATGAATGCCTGTCCCAAATCTAATTGCAATCTATGGAATAGTTATTGAGACATTCCACTAAACAACCATAGCTGAAATTAACACCGTCCAGCAACCTGGTTAAAAAGTAAAGCATACACAAGTTTCAAAAACTGCAGTTCCTTGAATGGCCACTTGAGGCTGGCTCCAGAAGTGAGTCATACCCCGTAGACCCCAGTGTTAAAAAGCTCAACAGTACAGCACAAAAAAACATGTTCAAAGCTTGGTATTCAAAAGGTGTTTGTCTCTACAGCTAATTTCAACATTCATGACAACTGTGCAGGTGCTGAATTTTTATGTAACTCATTTGTTTATATTCTATTAAGGCTTAAAGTGACAGGCTGTCACCTCAGGTAATTCAAGTCACTCAACTTGCCCTTTTCCCTATATCCAGTCTGTCATCCAAATGTGGTAACTTCTAGCCCCCAAAATCCAAGATGGTAACAGCCAAAGTCCGAACTCAAGGCTTTAAAATGTAAGTTCATACAGTAAATCAATAGTTGACGTCACGGTAGCTAGGTCAATTATTTTTACAGTCTTTACCTAGTGCTAGATGAAAAGTCAAGGCACCAAAGTGGAGATGAGTATTAACTTTCATATTTAAATACTTGCATTATAAGGTTCTTGAGCACAAGGAAAAACTCTCGAACCAATGAGAAAAAGCTGCTGAAATAAACATGAGTGTTCACGCTACCTACATCCTTTACCAGAAATTAGCACTATTAGTTTTAGTTTATGCGGCTCATGTTCTGGCCTTGGCTGCTGTTCACTCAAGCTAGCTTGGTGTTTGCATGCTAGCTTGTAGCATGCTGCGGTGTGGACCAACAGTTAACAAACAATCTGCCAGACTATTTTTTACCACATGTGCGTGTATAATGTTGGCTTGCTCATGTGATTGTCTTTATGGAGTATTGCTGTAGCCTGTAGAATTGAAATTTAAGGCTGTTTTACCTCAAAAATACTTTACATAAAGCAAGGGAGTGTTAATAACATTACAGCAACTCTGTCATTTAACCTGTTATTGACCATGAGGTAACATTAGCTATGTGATGCTAACAATTAGCATTGTCTCTGTGTTTGCATGTGGGAGAACTCTCACAAACTGTCTCGGTGTGGAGGTTGCACTCCCCCCAGTGTTGCCAACTTGGCAACTTTCGCTCAGTATAGCCATTTTTCTCTCTAACAGGGACTTTACTTCTAAACAGCAACCAGCAGCAAATTTAGCTACTTTTTCAGACCACCAGAAAAAGAGAGAAATATATCCCTCTATGACGGATTTTCATGCATGCTGCTGAGAATAGTCGTAGTCCATGGCTCTTCCACCATCAGCACAGCATCTCTCCCCGTCTTTCCTCTCTCCTCTGTGCAGTAGGTGTGGGACAGGCAGGTGTGGGAGTTCATTGTTGTGAGTTTCTATGGTTATGTTGACACTCTTGCTCTCTGGATTGGAAGTGCAAGAAAGGGGTTCACTTTAAGCGCAATAGCTCTCATGTCTTCTGATGTTTTGCTGAGGATTTTTCTATTACATCTAATTAGCAACGCTTTAATGCTTTTATTGATGTGCAATGATGTCACCATTATGCTAATGAGAGCATGACATCATCTGACAACTTTTAGCATCCTTTGAAAGAGTGCTCGCTATTTTCATTGGAAAAGTGTTGACAACACATGACTCCTGTATCAGTAGTCTCATGATAAACGGAGGGAGAGCGACAGCAGGGTAAGGAAGCGCTGACCCAAGCAATACACTGCACGCAGCTCTACAATGAAATAAGATTTTACCTGTTTTAAATTGTGAAAAAATAAAAAAGTCTATGTTCACATGTTGGAGGTTGGTTGGCAGTGATTACTTTATACGTTGAATGAATACTGATGTCCAGATCAAGTTCTTGAGTACTCGTGCCCATCCCTACATACAAGTCATTAGGATTCATATTTTTATGACCATAAATATTTCTATGAAATTTGGTGGTAGAGTTTCAGAGCATTTCGATTTAAGGGCAATGTTCTAATCAATGTCTAAAAGTGTGACTTTAAATACTCAAACAACGGCTAATCAGCACACACACATTCAAATCTCCTTACACACAGATGTTTGATTTGTAAGACCCAGTCTACATTTGTATGTGGCCCCATGTGGGTAGTAAATGGGCTGAAAAATAAACCAGATATGGGTTTTTTCAAGGGTTCCATAATGGCCCCACGACAATTGCCCACATGGGTGGTTTTACTCAAGTGGGCCCAAGGTAAGATTCCCATTTTGGGCCCATATCCACTTGGTACCCAGGTTGCAATCACAAAAATAGCAAAACTCATGTGGGGCCCACTTTGGTATACCCATCTATGTCGGCAATTGGCATAGGGCCATTATGGAACCCATGGAAAATCCCATATAGGGCCCATTTTTTAAGCTCATTTACGGAGCACATGGGGCCCATATACAAATGCTGACTGGGGATATAATGTATAAAATATTGTATATGATATTTAATGTTTTAATGTAATCAGCATGAATATATGTACTGTAATTATAAAAATAGACAAGATCACAACAAAAAACAGCATACAAGCAAAAACATATTCCAAAATAGAACACCACATAGTGCTTTACTGCCATTAAATCATGTCCACCAAACTATTTGATCGTACCTGATATTTGCTACCTTATCAGGCACATTTCTTTGCACTATGACATGTGTCAGTAGGAAAGCCCATACAGTAGCTCCTCCTCTAGAACTAGGGTTACAATATGTGTAACCATTGTTTAATGTTTTCTGCACACTGTCCATGGATAGTATCCAGCACAATCATGGAAAATACTGTCATACACATGTAACTAATTCTGTATTAGCTTGCTTATGAGACAGTTCATTTTGTAGGCTATAATGCCTGGGCATATAAACTAAACAAGCCTGTACTTCAATACAGAGGACGGTGAACATTGTAGAAACTTTGTTGTTCATTTTTTTTCAAGTTTCCCATTTCAATAAACTTGTGCCAAAGTTGGTATTAAATATTGGGAGCCTGAAGGCATCATCTTTAGTGGCATGCCATTTGAGAATCCATCGCAGCTGAGTTTATCCATGCGTCCATCCCATAATAAAAAGCGAGCATTCCCTAAAAATAATCAGAAAATACAATCACTTCCCACTCAATTTCATAAAATCTGCCTCTTAAGCATCTTCACCCGCTGAGCAGCCTTACGAGAGCTGGAGGGCTTATATTAATTGACTGTAAGGGCTCAGTGTCGCTGCAGTGTCCCTGGTTGAAAGAAAAATAAACTAGAATCATAACTCCTGTCCAATTCCTCAATGTCCTTGGTTGGGTAAATCTTCAGGAAAAAACACAACTTACTGAGTGGCGTATTATCCATTTAAGTCTTCTTGACTGAGTGAGGTTGGAGTGGGTGGGGGGTGGTCGGGGTGTAATAACCCGCAGCTGGCTTTGCTGCAAAGTGCTATCACACTGGCTGCCTGAGGAAAGCTATATTTAGTGGGTGCTAAGTAATAACTAAGTACAGTGAAATGATCCAGCTACGGTAATGATACAACAAGGTGACAACCAGATATTGGGGGACTTAATTACGTTTGGGGCGGCAGTGAAAAGCCACAGTTGTCAGATCTCTGGTCTGTGTTTATTCGACACTGGTGACTTGCTGTCACGTTAACCCAAATCTAACAATATCTTAACAGTGCACTCAGCGTACTTAAAGAGCCACTTTGTTTCGTGACCTTCTACTGTGTTTTATCTGTGAGAAGATCAAGCTTATTTTGGTGTAATACCAACCTCAGCTTATGTACAGGAAAATAACTGTGTCTATAAAAAGACTACTTGCCATAAATCATTCGTAAATGCCTTCATGTGTCACAGTTTTAATGCATTCTGCCTCTAACTAGACCAACGTGTTTCCCATCAAATTAAAGGGTAATAAGGAGGCCTGAAGCAACATTTGTGTAGTGTCTGATGTACTTAAGGCCCACCGCAAGGCTTTCACATTTCACTGACATTTAGATAGATAATGAGTAACAATCTTAGTCTTTAAATCCCCTTGTGAATCTTATGGCATTTAAGTCTATTTTTTTCCCCTCCTGTCTTTTTAAATATTTGATGAGGAGGATGTTATCCAGAGCAGATATTCCTGGCATTGGCTTTGACCACTTCATCATACCTCCTCTTTCCTTACACTGACCCAGGTACAGTATGCTGCTCCAGTGCCTTTTCTCACCTTTACATCTGAGAGGCATGATTCAAGTAGGACTGGGTAAAATGAAGACAATCCAATACCACAATATTTCTGACCAGACATCTTGATATCAATATTGTGATGACACTGTAGGGTTGACTATTGATGCTATCACAACATATTTACACTGTGACATTTTTGATAAATAATCATCATTAATGTGGATGTAATTACTAAGTAGGTAAAAGCTAACAATAAAACAGCGAGAACAGTGTTGTCAGTTTAGAAAATGACATTACTGTAATGAAGCCTTTAAAACCAGAAAAAGACACACAACATGTCCAACATCTTAGACCACAATCACGATATCAACATAATATCAATATATTGCTCAGCCCTAATTCAAAGCCAAGGTAGTCACTTCCTGTTTAGTCTCTATAAACAGATATCTGCATATGTATTTAAAATCTGTAGGTAACGGGACAATATTTTGGTATTGGAAGCATTTTACTCTCCACTTGTAGCCTGAGTAGAATTGACCAGTCGCATTAGAAAGGCAGGTAAACAGCCTGCATGGAGAGGTGGAACACACGGGCTGATGTACAGTCTCTGAACTCGGCTAATGCTGACGACAAGTTAGCTTCATAATTAGCTTGATGAAAATCTATTTGCATTTATATGCAGATATCTGTTTATATTAGGGATGCACCGATTGTGAGATTCTGGGCCAATACCAGTGTTTAAAGTAACTATTTTGCCGACAGCTGATACTAAAGGGGTTTTTTGTTGTTATTTACTTTGTTTTTGTTGTTATTTATTTCCTGTTTTGTGCTAGGGAAACAAATAAATCTACATTATTAAAAGACAACTGAACCGTTTTAATGTCATTCAGTCCCTTATTGCACTATCCTTAAATGAGCACAAATTCAGTCATAGACATTTATGAGACAACCTTTAAGATAATCTTCTTTTACATGCAGAACATTAAAAAATAACTGCCTTAGAAGCATTTTTACTTTATATAACATATCATAATTCCCTCTCTAATGTATATTTTATATTGTTGTTCAAACATTAACAAAGTTTCCTTCAAACAACTGCATTTAGTAAAGTTTCTTTTTTTACTGACCATCAGCAGTCAGCTCCGGCCACTGGTGGCTAACAGCTAACAGCTAACATTACAAACTCTCCTCCTGCTGATGTCAACACAGATTTGTTGTTTACAATGCAGCATTAGCAGGGTAACAATAGGGTGCGCCCCCTGATGCGTCAATGTTGAATTTACTGTCCTTTCATCCTACGGAAGATCTCCATTCATCCCAAACACCTTTTTATTGTCCCCGGCGCTGTTAGTCTTGAGCTCTGCTTCTAAGCCTGCGCAAAATTGATGTGATCCATCAGAAAAATATTGGCCACTGCCATCAGTGAATGTCATCTTATTCGCCGCTGGGGTGATGGCTGTCAATGAGGCGAATATGGCCTATGCTGATGTTTGGCCAATAAATAGGTGCACCTCTAGTTTATAGAGATTAGCCAAAATGACCGGGGTATGGAAGACAAAGGCCTGGATATTCTGCTGGCTTCACCAGATCAAGCCAAAATATTGGCCCTAATTAACCCAAGGTTGCTTCCTGTCAAACTTCAGGGACAGAGGTGGAAAAAATCATGATATTCCACACTGGTCAATACTGATTTTCTACCACTGATTGCCCTCCTCATAACTGATGTAGTTTAATCAATGCAAGTGCGCATTTGGTTTAATGCATATTTTATGTATTTTTCTGGGTGATGATGTCACTTAGTAGCACTGAGGAAAAAGGATTGTTCAGCTCTTGCCAAAATTCTGAGCCAGAACATAGCAGCTTCTTAGATATATAACTCCTGTTTGTTAGTTTATCAAAAAAACAAATACTAAAGCCATTTATTTATCAGACTTTTTTTTATAAACAACCATATAACCACAAAAACAAATATCTGTTTGTATTTATCGTGCTTCCTTTTCTAAATTCAGAATTCCCCCAGGTCAGGTCTACAGCGGCAGCTCACAGCTACCTTACACAGCTCACTGCCTGTGGTCATCAGTGCAGCTGGCTACATATTCGATGTGACATCTCCTTCCATCTTCTAATGAATTTTTTATGTCTCTTCCTCTCTCGCTCGCACGCAGACGGGGCTCGTATCAGCCCCCTTCTGTAAAACTATGCTACTGTAAATGACAGTGTTGCCTTTGGAATCTGTGACCCTTCTGTTCTGCTATGGCGATAGATCGCTCTACTGTAAGTTGCTCACTGATTGGATTGTCCAGAGACATTGTAATGCACAGTGTCGACGCATTCACTAGATAATTTACAATCATGGTGTTGTCTAGATACAAACTCGTGCATGCAGGGTAGGGGAAAATCATGCCAAACATTATAAATATCCATGAAATTATTTTTCTGATTAGGAATCCTGCATGTATGTCTAATCCTAGACACCATTATACAAGCAGCACTCCAGCAAGGGATATTTTTTTCTCATGCATCCCCTGTCTGGTGATATTGATTTGACAGAAAGACAAACTTCTGGATTTTACTCTCCGCTAAACTGACAGTTTGATGCCACACTTGTGCTGTGCATACCTGAACATGTTATAATGCACTCAGGTATTGACAGCCGCATTGATTTTCAGGGGCTTTGCAAAAGATCATTCAAAGAGGAGTAATGGTATAATCTGCTGGCCACACACATGCAGCTGTTGTACCTCTATGGAGAAATAAGATATTTTATCTGATCATGAGATTGTTAAGTTTTTCTAAACTCTTAAAACAGCTGAAGATGACTGTGTAGTGTGGACTGAAGAAAATAAATGATCTTTAAATCAATTTTTTAGGACACTGAAATTGAACTGTGGATGACAACTATTGCATAATAGAAATGTCTTATCTAATTTTAAAAAATGAGTTTGATATAATAAAAGATTTATATAAAGGCACTGTATTAAAGTATGTAAGTTACTATAATAAATTTGTCACTTGACTAGAACTGAAATGACTAATTGAACACGCTAACTGATTAGTTGGTAAACAAACAAATTATTGGCAACTACATTGATTATCAATTAATTATTTGTCATTTTTGCAAAAAAAGTCCCAAATGATCCCTAGTTCCAGGGTGACCTTAATGTGACCTTAAGCTTGTGATAGGCACTTTTTCAGCCCAGTAGCCAAATGAAAATGTTGGCATTGTACATTTCTGTAAACCATAGATATGTTACATTTGTACATTTTATACCTATCATATTAGT
>JAPZEB010000005.1:26390896-26411458 GCA_029783705.1 Chaetodon striatus
GTGTGTGTGTGTGTGTGTGTGTGTGTGTGTGTGTGTGTGTGTGTGTGTGTGTGTGTGTGTGTGTGTGTGTGTGGCATTTCTCTCCTAACAACAACAGACTGCGGTACGAGTTTAAATCAAAGGATTATAACCCTGCGGCAATTGGACTGAATGAACTGGACCTTATGGTTACAGGCCGGTGAGTTGGAACAGAGTGTAGGGATGTCACTCTGGAACTCACTAACATACACACACTCTCTGTCACACACACAAACACACACCCAAGTCCCTGTAATTCTTTCCTCATGAGGTCTCTTCATTGATTACACTCACTCTGTTTTCAGAACAAACCTGGTCATGTCCCTCAATCCTAATTCTGATCTTACAGTGAAACAAGCGTTCCTCAGCCTTTTGAAGCTTGATATTCACTCTGCAATGTTCCACTTCTCAGTCTGACACTGCCTTCTTGTTATCTCCTTTATTCAGCCTACAGTTACCTTTTGTTAAACAGGTTCACAGAGAACAATATTTTCCATATTTAAAATATAAAAAACATGTTAAATGAATATACTACCAGTTTAACCTAGTAGCTTGGGCGTTTTATCAGACCAGTTGTAACTGCTGCAAGTATCAGGTAAGTAACAAAACATTTGTCATAACAGCATAACAACAGATAGGCTGGTTTGGAGAGAAGAAGGGTTGCAAACAGTTGGGTAGCTAACATACAGTAGCTAGTTGGCAAATATTATCCAGCATAGTTGAACAGTTTAGGATATGCACTTATTTGCTTTCTTTCCTACAGTGAGGTAAGAAGATTGATACAAATCTGTGTTGTTAGCACAGAACTGGATTTCAGATGTGGTTAGCATAGCTTAGTTTAAAAACCGAACGCAGGGGAACTGTTAATGTGGCTCTGTCCAAAGTCTATCAAAACCTTTAAAGCTGTTGAATGTGTGTTTTTTGTATTTTGTCTGTTAAACATGTATCTCAGGAAACAGCAATTCACTGGAGCAGCAGACCTCTGAATCGCTCAACAAAAATCTGAGATTGGTCTTATCCAGAGGTGTGGAAGTTTAACAAATATTGTCAATATTATTCACAGAAATACCATGCAAGGGTCCAAACCCTAATGATGAGAAACTTAAATGCCTTAAACCCAAGTTCCCTTGTAGAAATCTGCTATTTATGTCCCTTGTTTATCTAAGAATGGCCAGGCAAATATCAAACTGCTACCAAACCAGGATAGCCCCAGACCTAAACTATTCACTAGACTGAGGACTTCATGCTGCCAACTGATGGGGTGGAAATGAAGCTACCATCCCCACACAAGCACATCATGGAGCATTCAGAGATCCCAAGCCAAGACCTAACCACCTCCACCACGACACAGGATATGGAGGGGTGGAGTCACGGCACTTTGAAACCATCTGGAGCAAATGAGGACCCTCAGTTCAAGCTGCCTCTATGAAACTGCTTGGGCTGTGGACAAAACATCACACTGTGTTTTTGATAGAAATACATTGTTACAAAAAATGTGTGAGAACAGTACTGGCTTGTCAAAAGGGAGACTGGGTTAGCTAAATCTTGACACTCCAAAGGGTGTGGAGGAGATGTTACATTATGAACTTTTGTAGAGTTTCGATGGCTGAGCAATAAACACTGGATCTGATCATGTTCCAAATGGTTCAAGGTTCTGAAACTGAAAACTGCGTGTCAATATTGCAATGTTACAATAACAGTTTTACATTTCAGGACTTGTTTTTATTATCATCAATCTACTCATTTATTACATGCATTATTAAAATGATTATTTCAAATTGCCTTTATTGCAACTTCGGCTAAATTGCCTTTTCTCGAAATGTAATATTAAAAAGACATGAATTTATTGTTCAGCCACAGTAAAAAAAAACAACAAAAAAACCCATCTGACTGCATGTCTGTACTCTATGTTATCAGCTGTCCTCTCCTCTCCCATGTCTATGTGGCGACACTTCCTAATAACTCATCTATTTTTCTGAGATCTTTGTGTTGCTCTGCCCTAGACTCAGTAGAAGCTTCAATATCCTTCTTTCTCCAAGATGTCAATGCTTGCAGTGACAGAGACAAAAGATTCTCATTTCCTGAGTCACCACAGTGTATTTAATCAAGTTTGGATTAAAATTTGTTTGGAGAAGGCCCAATGAGCCATAAGGACTGAAGTCATTACACAATGCAAATTAAAAATGTTATGTACAAAATAAACCCTGTGGCCTGCTTACCTGTAAATGGGATCCTGCATCACCATCATCTTGCTCTCATCCCATGTCCACTCCTTCTTCTGTTAAAATTTAAACAAAAACAAAAAAACAAAACACTGTAAATTCACACCGAATTTAAGCTTTTTAATACATAAAGCTAAAGACTGAAGTGAGGACATATTCCTTTACTGGACAGTTAGACATTAAATAAATAAACATTAAACATTAAAATAACTATATACGCTTACGTCTCTCATGTCATAATCGAGAGTGAACTGCATCGGAGTTTGTCTCCTGGTCTAGATATTATTAGAACATCTCCACCTTTGAGACATTTATTTATATTTTTCCTTTGTCGGTCCATTTGTTCAAATCTACCTTCCAGTTTAATGTCACAATCAAAATGTCAACACATGAGCACAGAGAAATTATTATATTGATTTCAATCTCCACAGAGCTTTATTGACTCAGTCATTCAATCACTGCTATCTCTGGTCTTTCATTGGCTCCGACGCACTCAGAGATGTAAATAGATTGCTGACCGTCACACTTGACATTTCGGCTTCTGGACCGAGGAGCCAAACGAGATGAGAAAACAGGTGGAAGCAAACATCCAAATATTGAGCGCCTTTTCATTCCAGCCTGGCAGTTAATTTGACTTTGAGACTTCGATGATGAATTTAATATGCACCTTATCAGCCAATACAACACAGGAAAGGACGTTCATTTAACTCACTTCCATCACATCTCTCGGTTTGTTTTCAGACAAGAAAAGTACACGTTTTCATGGCTCCACAATTTTGGACCTGATCCAAAATGGACCAGTGGAAAGCACATCAGCATGCCATGAATTCAGTCACAACAGTCAGAGCATATCTTAACTGGGGTTGGGTACTGTTTAAAAACTTGTGATACCAGTGCCAATACCAATACCCTTAAAGTGATTTCTATGCCAACAGAATACTTCAAATGATACCTTTTTTGGAATCATTTAATTGCGTAAAATTCCACCGATGCCACTGGCATGTAGTAAGTATAGCCATATTTTCGAACATTTTGGTTGCATCTCGGCACTCTGAACTGCCAAGTCCATCAAATACAATTGCTCAACTTCAACACAGCACAGACTGTATGGGTTGTAGTTACTGCGGTAGTGGGCCAATCACATGTTGCATTATAGTGAAAAACGCTTGTGGTCATTGGGTGCAAGGAAAACCATACAAGTAGTCTCTTTTTAAAAAAAATTAATTCATAATTTCATTGGGTTACACAATATATGACGGTATATGCTAACCCCCTGTCCAAGCTCCCCAGCTTTTACATGAATAAATACATAAAATCACAACATTCCAAGACAGTTATATGATTACACCTATTTTCCTATTAGACAGGGATATACAACCTTGCACCTTTTTTTTTTTTTGAATATTTTATTTTTGATTTTTCAGTTACAGTCAACAAATGACAGGACAAAATCTAAGCCAGTATCTACAGGTGGCAAAGTAAAAATGAAATAAACCTTATGTACAATGACAAGACAGTATTAAGTGGAAAATAAGTAAATAAAAATTTAAATAAAAAAAGCAAAAAATAAATAAAAACATTATACAATAATTGGAGATACAGAGAGAGACAAAGGGTAGCATCACTGCTCATGGATCATGCCAAGTCAAGCTCCAATACAGGGAAATTAGTCAACCTGGTGTGCTGGAAGATTTTCCATATAAATTAAAAATGGTTGCCATATTTTGTAGAAAATCTTACTTCTTTTTTGCATCCAATAGGTTATTTTCTCTAGGGGCACACAGCTATTAATTTCATTCAGCCACATTTTAATTGGAAGGGGGGCATCTGATTTCCACTTTATTGCAACACATTTCTTAGCAATTGTCAAAAGGATTTCTGTAAGTTTCTTAGCATAATTTGTCTTAAGATTGGAATTGGTAAAGTTCCCTAGTAAACAAATTTCGGGGTCCAGTGGAAACGTTACCCCATGGATGTCTGATAGAGTTTCACATACCCCCTGCCAAAACCCCTGCAGTTTAGAACACTGCCAGGTAGAATGTAGGAATGTCCCTTCCTCCGTGCCACATCTAAAACAAAGGGGTGATATATTGGAGTTATATTTGTGTAATTTATGTGGGGTGATATACAGGTGGTGCAGAAAGTTGAATTGTATCAGCCTATACCTCGCATTTAAAGTAGAGGATCAGGCACAATTTATTGTGTTATGATAGAGTTGGCTGTACAAGGTTCCAGGGAACACTCAAAACACAAAGTGACCTCCATTTTTAGACATATTACTTCAGCCCAAAGCATTACTAATTAATTTTTTCAACCTACAACCCTTAAGCTTAAAGATCTTAAGAATTTTCTCAATATTTTTAAAACCTTAAGGCTAATGTACTGGTAATGCTTGAGCTTACCTACTATGTCTTTTTTTCAAAACTGTATTAGGCCATATTTAGGCCCACTTTAGGGCTTAGTTTTGTTCCTCTTACACATGTTAGAAAAAAATCTCTCCACAGTATATGTTCTCTTAACAGTATTGCATTAAATACTCTACATTAAATATAGCCTAACCATTCATCACTTCAATCTTAAATATCACACCTGCACAACTTGTATTTGAAGCAGCTCTAGGCTAAATAGATTTCATAAACAAGCCCTACATGTTTATCATAACTTTATGTAATGTCCAATAGCCTTAATTATGTCCTAAATGATTAAACATTGACTTACAACATCTGATTTCAGCTGTACCTAAACTATAGATGCTTACAGTACTGAGGTCATGAATTAGATTTAGGTCAAACTGAAAACACTAATTTCATGGTCCTACCTTGAACATACCTTGTTGGGCAGACTCAAAACCACACCAATACAGACACAGTTACACAGTCACAAAGACACTGACACATACAACAAAACCCTACTTACTGTGCATGCAGGATGGTTAAAACAAGACATATCTGTGACTCACAGACACCAACAGAAGCCAGAGTGGTTGTAAATTAATAAAACAAACATTAAAAAGCACAATAAGATAAGAATAAGGCTTGCAAGTATCGTTATTGACCTGGAAAGTAATTGCAGATGTGTTATCAGTCAATCACAAAATCTGCTGGAGAGTGTCTGGGACAGAGTCCTTAGGCAGAGAAATGGAATCATTCAATTTCATAGCTGATTAGAGCTATTTCTGTTTGCTTGTAGCAACACAGTTGCATAAGAATCACAACTGCATGGTCATTTGTATGTACGAAGAAAAGTCAGCATGATTGTTGTTTTCAATGGCTTTGCCGAAAAAATATTTCAGTCCATGGGTGACTAATCACGTTTCACCATTATACATGGCCTGACTGCCTGTGGCCAGAAAAAGTTATTCTGCAGCCACCATATATCACCTGTAGGTGCCTGCCAGTGATCACTGAGTTTTATCAGGTCTCTGTTGAGTTGCCAACACAACGTTACATTTTCACAAACACCCCGATTCATTTGCTCCTTGTAGTTCAGCATTCTACAAAAACAGCAAGCAGTACTCGACACCAGCTGGTCAGGGCTTGAGACTAGCATTGTTTCCTCATCCTGGTGACGATAAAAAAATGTGTTTGGGACAAACAAAACTCTTTGCAGGCCCAACTCTGACACAAAAGGGATTTCTGATTGTATTACTATCGCTTAGCAAATGACTACGTGAATTAAGCAACAGAACATGTCTTCATGCTGTTATCACTGGGAGGGCAGCGAGTCAGCTGTTAGCAACTGTTGGGCTGCAGAGTTCCACAAATACAGCTAACAGCTAACTGAGCTAAACACAGCAGGACCGAGAGTTTCTGTTCAGAGGAACATTAAGTGTTTAACAGTAAACTAGTTTAATATGACAACATGACAAATTTACATAAACTCAGTACAAAACAACAGCAGGTAACTTTGATATAATTCTTACCGTTTTAAAATCAAAGCTTGTATCATAGTGTGGCTTTTTCCTATTGAAGCTAGCAAAATACTTATTTCCTTAACATTTTAATGGTGTTGTTTCAGTTTCAGTATGAAACTTACAATTATAGATGATAAAAAAGTAAAAACATGATAGACTAAACTAAGAAAGAGACTGTGAGAGAACATACAATTACAGAGATATTCTGTTAATGTCATTCCATTTATTGAAGTGTCAGATAAGAAAGGCGGTGCAGTAAACTGCCTCATTGTAGGCTATTGTTTTTAAAGAAGTATACATTGAGTCTATCAAAATGCCTTAAAAATACAAGGGTTTGTTTCTGCTGTAATCTGCTCCACTGTGAATCAAACCATTGTGGTATGATGCTGGTTTGCCGTGTGTACAGCATGGAAATGGTGCACCACAGCAACGTACAACACACAAAATAAAAGAGGCAGTACATCAGCCGATATTGCAGCAAGCTGACAGCAGTATGGAGCTACCGTGTTCAATGGCTCGGCTGACATGTCAGTCAAAATATCCAGACGCCCATTTCAAATGTTTGCCACCTCCAACCCCCACCCCCCTAGACCCTAAGGGGCATCCTAATCTGGAGCACCCATCATGTCTTCTGCCCATAGCGCAGCACACTTGCCAGTGCATTGGTCAAAGCACGACGATACGGGTAGACCGGCTGTAGCATTTGTCAAAAACAGGGGATTTTTTTTCGGGTTACACGCCAAAGGTGACGTCACCAGTTGTGATGCATTGACCACATGACTCCATGTCTCGGCCAATGACTTGCCAGTATTTCATCTTGACTTAGTGATAGGGGGATATAATATTTCAATTCCATTTTGGTAATCTTTTGTTAACAGCTGAGGTGGTGGTCACCTGTTTGGAGCTGCATAAAGGTAAATATTTTCTGAATAATTATAAATTATGTCACGAATGAGCATCGAATATTTCTGTGGTCAAATCTTGTGGTTCTCATGGGAAATATCTTATCCCAGGGCCCGTCTTCTTGGCAAATATTTTTATGTCTATGCAGTGTGACATCTCGGGGGGGAGGTAATAGGAGCAGACAACAAACTAAAACTTTTCCAGTGAATCACCTTGATTAGATGAGATGTAATGTCTCATGTTAATTTGTGATATGGATTCATCATTCACTATAATAAAACAGCGAGACCTCCTTAGTTTGTTCTTACAGGATAATGACTTAAACTAATAGGGTGCTATTAAGAAATCTTTTCAGTTAACATAAAACTATTAAATTACTTGCTTAAATTACTTGTCTTGTACAGGCAGTTATGTGTGCTGAGTTTAAGTGTGGGTGTGTGCTGCAGAGTGGCAGATATACCCTGAACAATAGTCTTATATTGTCTGCAACATGGATTTTAGTTCATGATGCAACTGAAAACTGAAGCGTTTCTATTTATTCGGAAACAGAGTAGACAGCAAACCGTTAGCTGTGTCTACATCATTACCTCATGAATCAGTTTTGGATAGATTTTTGTTCTCCATTAGTAATTAACAACAGCATGACGGCATTGTCTTTTGATTGGATTTTTTTGGTGAGACTGAGGAAAAGAGGACTGTCAGCTTCCACGGCTTATTAGCAGACACGCACCAGTAAACTATGTTAGCCCTCCAAGCTAATGCTAGATGGCAGAGAGACAATGCAAGGGGCCGTCAGCTTGTGATTGTAATTTAGGCTGAGATCTCAGCCAGGCTAACTGATTAGAGATGACAGGTTTACAGTCAGCTTTTGGGGCAAATGGGTCTGGCAGGATGGCTGCTTGCAGGCTGAAGTGCTGTAACAAAAGGCTCCTCGGCATGTCTATCTGCGGATATTTTCAACCTTCTCCTTCCGCTTTCCTATATCTCATTTTCCAAAATGCATCCAGGCTGTTTATGGCTGAGAGACCATTTTGAAATATTAGAAAGTGCTCTGTTACAGGGGGAATGTGCTACTAGGACCCAGTCGCTAGCAGTTGATGTTTAACCCAAACAAATGGGCACTTCTTGTTCGGGTTATCATCTCAAAGATGTTGGCAAGTGATGGCACTTATACAGTACTTGGATGTCTGCTATATTTAGAACCACAGCATGATCTGGCAGAAAAGCCACGTGCTTGTTGAAATACTTAGTTTCTCAATTTTAATGTCATTTTCTGCCAAAACCTCTGCTAGAAAATATTGCCATTCATAATTACTAATCTGCACAGGCTTTAATGAGTAAGCGATAAGCTGCACTTTGCGCAAGCATTTTGTGCAATACCAATATCAAAAAATAACAGCAACTATTTTGCTATTTTGAGGTGGAGAGACCAACGAGATCAAAAATGCAGGAATAAGATGGAGGGTTTCATTCATGATGAATGCTTTTCAGCTGCTTTGTGAACTGAATTCTATGACATTTTTGACTGACAGTGGTAATGCTCCCTTTCTATGTGCATGATGTGCAGCTTTTTAATGTCCAGCATTTTAACTGAGTGTAAAAGGGAGTTTTTGACAGCTGGCTTTCCATAGCCAACAAAATAAGGATCTGAAGGAGATTTATGGAGCCAATACAGTCCATCTTGTTGCTGATGGTGCATATCATGCGATGCTGTTGTGGGTTTTGCAGAGCAAATGCGCAGGAGTCCAATATTTTTAACAGTGTCAGATATAAGGTGATAATAAATAATAGGTGCTGTACAGCAGGCACCTTTATTCAATATAACCAAGTGTCTGCAGCTAATTCAGCTAGACAACAATGTACCATAATTGTGTGGCTTTTGTCACCTGGGTTTTCTTTATTCCTATTCCTGCCTGACTTCACTCATTAAGCTTTATGTGGTTGCTGTTGTGAATTCATTGTATGTCAAATACAAATTGCATCCCTAAAGCACTGATTGTACTTGGGGAAAAAAAAACCCCAACATAAATGGTAGATGGAAATATTAAATTTGACATTCATGCTCTATATGAACTCTGAACAGGCTTTTCAAAGATATTCCTCACTCACTGAAAATGATTTGTGATGAAAAGGTCAACTTAACATATAAAGATAACAAACAACATGGTAAAAGGATAAAGTAATATGTAATACAATTAAATAAAGGAAGTGATTGTAAAAATCACATTGACCGTCTGTCCCTACTGTACGTATACCATTCAACACTGGGATTTACCTTGTTGCACATGTTCCTTGAATCATTGCCGCCAACATCTATGGCTTGAAAAAGCAAACACTAAATTACAAAGACTAGAAAATCATTGTTGTGCCCTGATGTGCCCTTGCTAGAATCATCAGCTGACAGAAACAAAAACACCTGTTTCACATGACTGATTGGAGTGTGGACAAATTGATTTAGTAGCAATTTACTCTTTAGAGATAGCAATGATTAGACCTCTGTGTTCTTTTGCTATAGCAACTGCAGCAAATTAGGCTGAGAAGAAACAAATTAATTGCAACTGGAATGCCAATGCCTCCGTGCACCAGTGCTAGTGTGCTATGTAACATTAATGGTATATTAAATAGAATGTTTACCGGATTTGTTCTAGAATAGTTACACTAATTACTGCTTCACCTCTCATTTGCTGTCTGGCTGAGAGTTAGATGAGGAGATTGATACCACTTGCACTGCCGTAAGTAATAACACGACAGCCAGGTGACGTAATCTTAGCATAGCACAAAGACTGGAGCAGGGTTAAAAAGAGCTAGCATGGTTGGGCTGCAACTTTTAGTTGATTTGATAAAAAGAAAAAAAGCTACATTTTATTATTTCCAGCATTTTATTTAAACACTGATTGCTTATCTTTCTGTACAATGCTCTTTCAACATTTTAAGCAAGATTATTGTATTATTTTTGTTTGGATCAATTTTAGAGTGAAAAAAGGAGAGGAGCACCATGTAAAATTTGGGCACTCAAAGAAAGCCAGGTGATGCAAATTTCAAAGCTTTATAAAATACTCTGACTCCTGAAATCTTCCTATCAATCAGCGGCCATGGGCTTCTCTAAACAGAGGCCTAGCACTCTGAAAACCAAAATAACGGATGCCCACAAAGCAGGAGAGGCCTATAAGAAGACAGCAAAGTGTTTTCAGGTAGCTGTTTCCTCGGTTCGTAATGTAATTAAGAAATGGCAGTTAACAGGAACAGTGAAGGTCAAGTTGAGGTCTGGAAAACCAAGAAAACTTTCCGAGAGAGTCGCTCATAGGATTGTGAGAAAGGCAAATCAAACCCCCCCCTTCACTACAAAAGACCTCTGCAGTGGTGGTGCACTGTTCTACTGTGCAGCAACACCTGTACGAACATGACATTCATGGAAAAGTAGAAGAGTCGTCAGAAGAAAACCTTTCCTGTGTCATCACCACAAAATTCAGCATCAGAAGTTTGCAAAGGAACATCTAAAAAAGCCTGATGCTTTTTGGAAACAAGTCCTGTGGACTGATGAAGTTAAAATAGAACTTTTTGGACTCAGTGAGCAAAGTTATGTTGGGAGGAAAAAATGGTGAAGAATTTAATAAAAAGAACACCTGTCCACCTGTTAAAGATGGGGGTGGATCGATCATGTTTTGGGCTTTTATTGCAGCCAGTCGCACAGGGAACATTTCACAAGTACAGAGAAGAATTGATGCGGTTAAATTTTCAGATGGGTTTAAACACCTGAATGGCACTCTGTCAGAAGACTGTCAGAAGGGGTTCAGCCTTTTAGACAATTCCTCCAATCATCATGCATACACCAAGCGTCCTCTCCAGCCTACCGCTCCATTAGGATCCAGGGAAGCTGAGCCTCCCTGGAAGTGATGATTTTGTTGCCGTGACCGTCTCACTTTGCTGCATGAAAAAAACCTGCTCAGCGCTGTCTCATAGGAATACTTGGAGGCTCTGCGTCCACCGTGCCAATATGAGAAGATATGACAGGGAAGTCGCATTTGAAAACTGGTGATAAACAGCTGACATTTGAACATCATAGTCATGATGTTAAACGCATCATAGTGCACGTTTAATGCAATGTAAATTCTTATCTGAATGTAAATTCAATAGTGCATATTTGACCATTTCTTCTATGAAATTTTAGGGGAAGTTCAGCTTCCTTTGCTGTCTCAGAGCAATCGCCCCTGCTACTAAGTACTGACAATACAGGGTGCCCAAACTTTTTCTTCGAACCCTTTTCCAATTTTGTCATTTTGAAATTGTAAAAGATTGAAATAAACAAAAGACATGTTAAAATACTGTAGAAATGTGTTATCTTTAACTTTTTACCTTTTTGGAAATCAGGTCATCTTTTACTTGCTCAACAATACACAGTAAATGAAATTTTCGCCAGGGGTGCCCAAATTTTTGCATGCAACTGTAAGTACAGACAAGACCACTTCAATAAAACAATTATATCAAATATCTTTTGGATGCAGTCCATTCTCAGTGGGTGTGTTTGTAAACCCAAATGAGAGCACTGCTGTTCAAATAAATAGAGCATTCTATTGTATTAACAAACAGTTACGTTTTATATTCACTGCGCTTGGCACTCTGCTGCTCTGTCTCCTCAGCGTACCCACTGCCACTACAGGAATGTGGTGCTCTGAATAACGGTATATTCAAGCAACGCTCCGAATTAAAAGGTCCAGTTTGTACAGGAGTGCACTCTGTCACTGGGAGTGACTATTTACATATGCACCAATGTGTTTGTGTGAGAGAGAGGCAGCGTGAGTGGGGCCCAGAGCTTCATAAACACAAAATCAATGCTGAATGTGAAATGTTGATATTGTGGTGGGCCGTCACAAATAAATGAATGTGTGGGAAACCTAACATGTAGGAAGATAGGGAGTGCATAACCCATCTTTTAAGTGGTTACATCTCCGGTCTGATCTCGAGCGCACATCTGAAAGGTACTTCACATGATTTGTTTACATGACATAACAGAAGTGTGTATTTAACTGATTCGGTGTGGACAGAGAGTGGATGGATGCTCGCTTGCTGTTATGGTGGAGACGCTGCAACATTGCAAGCCATGCATCATAACATAGACCAATTTTGGTGATGATAAAATTTGTTGCCTACTACTGTATTTCTTAAATTGATTAGTTGGTGCAGCTTTATACCCTGGCTTTGTTGAACGGTATAAATATCCCACTACTTGCACCCCTAAAAATTAACACATTTATATCTTGTTAGCTGTAGCTGTAGTTTAACACGGGCCAGACTGATTCTTGCGGGGGGTGCTGGGACTTTCCTCTTGTCTCTGTAAGGTTGTTAGGTAACTAGCAGAAAATTAAAGATGTCATTGCTCACTGCTTTAATAAAATGTTGCTCCGTTCCTTTACACTTTATGTACTACATGTTGAAGATAGCTGGCAGGATAACAGGTTTTTATTTATCTCAAGAACTTCTGTCATCATTTCTGCTTGTTTTTTTTCAATATACTGCACCTATGTAAATCGCAGTGTGTTTAAAAAGTCTCTCCAAAATTAAAATGACAAAATATGCACATCAAGTCAGGCTTTGCCCTTCAAACAGTAATAACAAGGACACATCTTTCAAACAGCAAGGACAAATGCACAAGTGCTCTTATATTGATTTGGTGCATCACAAGGAGAAGCAGCCAGAAGCAGATTGTGACAAATTAAAAAAGAAAACCATAATGCAACGATAAGAATCAGTAAACAATAATCAGCACACAGGATATGAGGTGAGCCTCCCCTGCACCACAATCCAAGGTGAACCCACACACAAAAATGTTTCCAACAAGACCAACATTAATATTTGAGTAATTTTTCAGTTTCTCTCTTTAAAAGTTCACCAAAGTGAGCACATCCTCGTGTGGACAGAGTCTAAATGGCTATTGGACACCTGAGCTTGTTAGCACCTTTGGTTGCAGCACACATCCTGCTGTCTGACACCTTTTAAACAGACATACTGTGGTCATTAGAACTGAGACAGGTTGGAGACACATGAATAGGTTTTTGGGGTGGATTGCCTTTTCACTGCTTTCTAGGTGTTGCTAGTTGGTTTGAAAGAGAGAAAAAAAAAATATCAACATCACCAGGAGGTGCAAAAAGCACTAAGCCTAACATGCACCAAGTTGGCAGTTTTGTTTGTGAGTAATTTGTTTTGACACTGCATCTATCACTTTGCAGTAACCAAATTAATTGGAATAAAATGTGAAATTAGGAGCAGGTACGGAACATTTTACTTCCTGCCAATTACCAATTTTGCAAAATTTTCAGATATATTCAAAAAATGAATGCCTTTGTCCATGCGCTGATGATTTCAGAAACGTTGGCTAATTAAATTTCTTTTCAGGACTTCTTCAAAAGGACTTAATAGGGAATCAGAAAAGACATGCACAAGGCTAAGGAAGTCACACCAATACATCAGGCAGATGTCAAGGCGTTAAGCAGCTCATAACAGTTTTGGTATAAAGCAGCTGAATATCAACCATGTAGCCTAAGAAGTCAATATTCTCTTGACAGATTAAAAAGTCACATGAAAACTACAACACATGTAGGCTTACGGTTATAACAAGCAGCAGTGGCTCAGCTGTACCTCCTAAGCTGATCACTTTGTGTTTCCATGGTTAAAGTAATGGCACAAGAAGCACTAAATCTTTTTAAGAATTTTCCTAGAGAGATATACCTTCCTAAAATGCTGTATGATGTGAGTTGTAATGAAGCAGTGGGAAAGTTTCTCAGTATTATGACTTAGAAGTGCTGATGTCATCACACACCAGCTCTGGTCCATTTAAACCACAGGGGCAGGACCAGGGCCAATTGTTCTGTTTGAAAGAGCAGTTAAATTAACCTTTAAACTAAAATGAGCATTTTTAGTTTGAAGGTCTGAAAAGTCATTTAAAAACAAAAGGAAGACATTTTACAAACAAAATTGCACAATGATAGAGGGATACAACCATGCAATATTAATGCACATGACATTTAAATCCTATACCTTAATGTCAACGAAGTGCATGTATCAAATACATGACACAAAAATTCTCACTCAGACCTCGTCACATATTGGCATTTGCTCGTCGACTTTCCACTGCCAGATTCGATGTGCAAGTTACAGGTTATTCAAAACCAAGACGAGCAACAACCAGACCCTTCACATGGTCTGCAAACAATCACACACAGTAAAAAGGTGGGTCCTGTCCACCGTGGTGAAAAGGCACATTCACAAGTTCAGCATTCCAGCAAACAACACTCCTTACTGTACAGTCAAGCAACAGCCCTCTATAAAAGTCAGGAACTACACAGACAGTGAACACATGAAGCCATGGCGGGACACTTAACCAATACTTACTGAGCTAGTACAGTGGCACCCTAAGAAATTTTTCATAGTGGTGGCCAGATAGGGTGGCTGAAAATCTTAGGGTGGGACACTGAAACCCAAAGTCATAACTAAATATAGGGATTCAATTTGATGGTTAAGTACTCTATATGTTGAAAACTATGTCATTGTGAGAAAGGAAGAATCCTTTTAAAGTTTAACTGAGACATATGGGTGCTTATGGAACCCATTTTCATTCATATATCTTCAGGTGAGAGGCCATGGACCCCTTTCGAAAGTGGCTACGCTACTTCTTCCCCCACCAAAATTTAGCCCCACCTTTGGAGCATTATGTAGTCCCCTTCCTGAAAAGCTATGCTGATATGGTTGATACCAATACACCTTTTCACTGCAGACATTTTAACAGGTCATAGTAGGAAAAGCACAGCTGTATTTGAAAAGATTAAAAATAGCTGCATCCTACAGTAATGTGCATGTTGGCTCACTGGCACAGCTTCCTGAGGCACTTAATGGAGCCGAGGCATCATTAAGGTTATCAGTTTCACCTGTGCATTTCCTGCTGTGACAAGTCAATATGTCTGCTGTGAAAGGGATGCCTTAGGTTGTCTAGTTCCACAAGATACCGCTATCTTTGCGCTAGCTTAACAAAAAGCCCACCACAAGCTCTTAAAGACAATAATGTTTTGCTGGGGGGCAGCAATTGTACCAGGGGGGACCATGACCCCCTCCTGGTCCCCCCATAAGCGTGCCACTGAACTTGTATTGTTAGTAGTACGATACAGACAGAGGGTTATTTACCTTATTTCACTCGATATTCAGGTGACAGTCATTCTCCGGTTCTTCATGGAGGCCAACTTGTTGATATCCACGTCTGCACTGGTTTCAATTTCCCGCCGGAGGAGTTGCTGCAAAGTTGTGGCGTCGTTATTCACCAAAGGACCAGAAGTCCACCTTTCACCGCTGCTATCTACAACATGGTCGGTGTTAGCATAGTTAGCTTAAGCTAGCGGATACCATCATAACAGTGCACCTGTTAGCTCACCTTCATGGTTCTTTCATTTCCAGCTTGCTGCGTTGCATGGCTGACTTTATGTCACGTTTCCACAGTTTCCTCAGCCCATTCAGTTTCCTCAGCCCATTCACAGTTTCACAGTGAAGTGACATCTCGTGACAATTAATTAATTAAAGCAGCCAGCTTCACCTGGCGTCCCACCAGACTTTAGTAGCGTGACTGCTTTTACCATTCAAACTACCTGACATTAACTCTGCTTCATAAACCACAGGGGCGCTGTTTTACTATATTTTTTCTGTTTCCAATAACAGAAAATTGCCAAACACACCTCTTGAAAGAAAAATTGATTTATCAATTTTAAAAACAACTATTATAAGTACAAACATTGCCTGAAGTCTATATTTTGAGATACAGACGAGGGGAGAGTTTCTTTTTGTTTGAGCACAAAAACAACAATAGCCTAAGGTTGTGTCTGGCTGAAAATTGGAATTTGCTAAAATATCATCCACAGAGCAGACTAAGAGATTGGTGAGTGTTCTCTGGAGCCTTTTGATATCAGTAGAAAATTAAATGATAACTTGTGCAGGTAGTGATAAGAGCAGAAAATCAAGAGTGGATGAGGAAATTAAGGCCTGGGTAATGCTTTCTGTGTGTAATGTCAATGACCAAATGATTAGAGATTAACACTTGCGACCAGAAGGAAAGCAGTTCAAACCACAGGGGATATTGTTTTTGAATTAGAGTGGTTTCAGTTTCTATTTCACACGGCACAGCAGATATTTAAATTCACAATAGAGAAAAGTTATATCTTGTAAAATTACATTTTAAAGTATGTGACTGGATTGTGCAGGACCTAGCACATTTGATAGAAATTTTAGATAGAAAGTTGTTCTAAGAGGAGTTTGCAGTGCTGTAACTAAAGCGAAGGTGTCTAGCAGGCTGTTAATATTGTTTATATAACTTGGCAACCACGCAGAAACTATTTCTCCAATTACTATGACACAGTTTATTCTGTAATATACATAGTGCCGACTTAGCAAGGGAACACAATACATTGAACAGAACAATGGGTCAATTCTTAAAACTCATTCTACACAAAAAAGGTAACTTTCTCTTTTTTAGCAAAGCCATCTATGCATACAGACTGTCCTGTTTGCCTTTGCCTTAGTAGCAAAGGCAAAGGGGAGCAAAGTAATTTGACGAACTGTAATGAGGGCACTGGAGGAAAACTTTAATGTCTGACTCACAGGGAAGAGCCTTTTAACGTTGAAGACTTTGCCACTATGGGTTCTGCAAGTCATCGTGCTCCACCTTCTAGTGAACATCATTACACAGAGATATTCATTTTCAGGAGTTTAGCCGATGCATTTATTATCGTCATTTAGTTCCACCTCTACGACAGTCCTTTGTGACAAATAAACATTTCTGACCCTTTAGTTTTCAGTATTATGATTTGTAAACTACTAAGTGTCCCCAATGTATTCTTATATTTACCATGTAAAAGGTTAGACAAATTGCTCCCTGTAATGTGAACTGTCCAATTAAAATCCAAACAAGCTGGTTACTTTTTTATATTTAATTTTTGAGGCAGCAAAAAGCTAGGGGAGCTGAATCTAATTACACAGGGTTATCTGTGGGTCTACCCTGCACAATTATATATCATTCATGGAACAAATATTGAGTGTGGACCTCATAATAGTGATGCCTCACTGTGCTGTGTTTGCAGACTTTGCAATACAGTGTTTTATTTTTAGCTGACATTTTAGGGAAAATTATCAGCTGCAGCATGAGATTTGTGGTGACCTGTAAGGTTCCTAAAATACTAGTCAGCACAAGTTTTTTTGAGGCGATTTACTGTAAGTGCCTAATACATTTCTAGAAACCAGTTCACAAATTTATCCTGCACTATATGTGCTGTCATGCACTTTAACAACTGAAATAAGAATAATAATAATTACAACAATAATGATCATTTTAAATCAAAAACATAAAAGCTGCATCAGTGCAACATACCAAAACAAAAATTTGTAACATCTAGTACATAGGTTTTGTAAAAATGTGAACATATATACTGGTACATATAACACATCTTTTGTGTGTTTTGCAGGTGACTGGCAAGCTGGAATACCACTCTACTCCTTCTCCTTCTGAGGACATCCCATTCCAGGACGGTGCTTTGCTCTCACTTCATCACAGCATGGAGCCAACCAAAGTCCAGTCAGAGGGTGGCCTCAATGTCACCCTTACCATCCGCCTCCTCATGCATGGAAAAGTAAGCAGGCACAGACTTTTAAACAGGCTATAGTAAAAAGTAAGATGTGGGGAATTAGTTTGTTAAATGAAGAGTCCTTTAAGTTATTTATGGACTTTTAAGCAAGTGGTTGGATTTTGTTGAAGTATTCATCTCTTTAACCAGGCCAGAGTTAATATTAATTTCCAGTGCAGAAGCCTCAATACATTAAAGGCCCCCTAACTGATTTTATTTTTATACTAGTCATGGAGATTTCTATTCAGGCTGTGTAAGCAGTCATGTAACATCTTCTGTGGCTCTTGAGGAGCTTTATCAAATCTAAATTAATAACCCTGATAATGTCATCAGCTGTTATCTCCACTTGGACATGGACCAACTGTTTTTTTGTTTTTTTTTAAAGAGATCCTATGGCCCTATGTATACCTGGTGTTAACGTGTCTTGGGTGATCTGATAACAAGTTGACAGCACTAAATACAAGTGTAAATGACCACCAAGATGCATTGTGGTCCGTTCACTCAAACAACTTGCCAAGGAGGTCAAGGACATATTTGACTACATATCTTTTCTGGTGTAAATGCTAATGCATCCTGATGCATCCCCAACAAGGGCCTTGTTATCAATGCAGAACATGGTGGTTGTTTTGGTGACAGTGCACTATCTCTCTTTAACTTGGCCATTTTACAGCGAGGTGGACAAAATGTTGTGTGAACATCTATCATTTTGCCCTGTGGAAGAAGACTTGTTGAATTCTGCTGACAGCGATATCTCCAGTCATGGATGGATGCATTAGTGAACAGCCCGCCCGGGCTAAGGCCCAGAGGCCCAAAGTTTCAGGGCCCCTTTTTGCCTTCACTTGCAAAATGTTGTTCAAATTAAGAGGTACCAACCAAGAAGAGACCTAAAATGACCACAAGGAGACAAAAAAAGTCTACAAAGACTTGCAATAAAACTGTAAAAAGACACAAAGTAGCTAGAGAAAGGGGCAAAACAACCACAACGAGACACAATATGAATAAAAAGAGACAAAAACAACCAACAAGAAAAACAAGATGACCTCAAAGAGGCTTAAGATAACTACAAACAGACACAACACTACAAAAAAATACAAAAGACCAGGAAGAAACACAAAACCACACAAAGACGCATTTCAACTACAAAGAGAATCAACGCAACAACAACAACACAAAAAGAGGGAAAACGTTCACAAAGTCTGCAATCTCCTTTCCCCAGAGAGGTGGTGGGGCCTTTTGCATATCTGTGCCAAGGGGCCCATTGTTTCATAATTTGCCTATGTCTCCAGCTGTACTGACGCAACTGCTAACGTGACTAGTGAGCAGCTAGCGAGAGTGTGGACAGACACAGGTGTGAACAGCAATATGTCTCAACTTTCCTCTTGCTTTGGGATCACCAAAACACATGTTAACCAGTTGAAAACAAGAAATGTTACAAGCTGACGGCATGAAGCTCAAAAGACATTTGCATTCACCAGGCAGGAATGCTCTAATGAAAATATGCTATGAGTTACACTGTGGGAAGTGTATGGATGCAGCAGTTTTTTAAAGTTTGACCCATTCTTGAGGCTAAAAGCCTGTGCTGCTGACTATTCTTTTCTAAATCTGTCGCTTGTAATCACTAAAGTGCCTTTTTAGTCACGTCTGTAGATTGACCTCAGCCGCACTCAAGATTAACTTCCATGATTATTCTACAAAAGCTCTGCCTTTACAACAACACTTCAGTAAATTGATTAAACTAACATTCACATTAGAGACTCCCAACAAAAATAAACCAGCTCTACATGTGCTACCTCTGAACCCGGCATCCACTTTCATTCTGAAAGATCACCATGAAAGATGAGACATTTACATAGATGTCCTCGTCTTATCTCCTTTGAGTAATGCTGCCCCTCCTGCCCCAGTTTCCCTTTGACAACAGGGTCTTTACAGTGTGTGGCATCCTCCCGGGAATAAAACATTACCTTTAGTGTATAGTATGCAGGTACTGAGCTTAGTTTATAGCTCTGCTGACACAGCTATAGTTTGCACCTTCGTAAGCCCTCATACGGTGTGATGGCATTGACACAGAGGTTGGACTCTCTTCCACTGATTGTTGTTTACCTGCATAACAAAATCTTGGTGGCAGGGCGGCAGCTGTCTTTCATCCTCCGATGCCACTGTCTAGCTTCCTGCACTGGCTTGACCTGATGAAGAGTCTGCAATCATGGATGGTTGATTAGCCCTTACAAGCAGACTTCCATGCTCACAGAGTGACAGGCTTCTTTAGATGCTGCTCAGTGTGCTCTTGTCTTATCTTATTGTTTTCAGGTTTCCCACGGCACAGTGTAAGTGGGCACCTGCATTGCTTTTTCAGGCACTTATATCTAGCATACTCTCCCTTCCCTCTTCTCCCCATCTACTCTTTCAGAGCTGGTCATAGTTGGTGTATTGTGTATTGGCCTGCTGGTTAAGATCCATCACTCCCGGTTAACATGGCCATTACTTTCCTGCCCTTACTACAGTCAAGTGTTAAAACTGTTGTCTACAATTTTGTGATAACTAATAGCTGCAAGCAACTGTCTTCACTTATTTTAAGTCCTCGTAAAGAGTTTGTTAAAGGGCAGTGTCTGTGAGTGAAACAGAATGAATGTTTTAATGCCTCAATCGTAAGGGAGGTCTGCTGGCCGCTATGTAATTGGAAAATCCACACCACACATCTCCACTGAACTGATCATGTTGGTGAAGGTATGCGCCACAAAAACTTGAGCCAAAGTCCTGGTAAATGTTGCCAAGCAGTCAGCAGCCCAGTAACAGCCCATACAGTACTGCATGATTAGTAATGCAGGAGCTCTAGACACCAGTGACCAAGTGTTAG
>JAPZEB010000005.1:26411558-26430944 GCA_029783705.1 Chaetodon striatus
ATCATTCCTCTGCTCCACCGAGCTGGAGTTAAAAAAATGTAGCAGATCCAATCGTCATGCCCCAGAGCCTGCCAGCAGATGGGGTATGGGGGAGAACTTTGGCAGCATGACCCCGGTCTGGCTCTTTTGCCCACAGCAGCAGAAGGGTCTTTCCCCTCAAACTGAGCAGCCATTTGGTTGGGCCAGCTGAAGTGCTGGAATAGTCTGTCAGGTGCAGACTGCACAGCTAGGACATTCCCACTCCTCCACTTTGTGGTGGACATGTGTCCCTGAGGATGTAGTGTCCTGGATGCCCCTTCTCTGCACTTTGTATGAGCAAATCTGGTTAACGCAGAACAGGAATGTGTTTTTTAGAGTCATGCTCTTCTTTCAGTTTTGGGTGTGAGTTTCTCAATTGGTTAAAGGGATATTTCACCCAAAATAAAAAATACATTTTCCTTTTACTTGTAGTGCTATTTATCAAACTAGATTATTTTGGTGTGAGTTGCCAACTAGATGGCACTTAGCTGTGTGGTGCTCAAAGTGCCAAAAAGTTCATTTGAAAAACTCAACAGCAATGTCTGTTTCCAGAGAATATGGAATATACCAGATTCCTCACGATAATCCACAGACCTTGTTGTGAGCAGTTTCATGTAGGAACTATTTTCTTTCTACCAAACTACTCCCACCAACTGTATCACTGCATGTAAGGAAGCGACGAGATCCTCATTGATGAGAGGCTTGTGCTTGTGACAGTGTGAGATGTAAACATTAATGGCATCCTCCTCAGCTACGCTATACGTTAGCTAGCTCAGTGATGCTAGGTTAGTTAGCAGTAGATGCACACTTCAGTGTAGTTCAGTAGAAAGAAAATAGTTCCTACATAAAACTGCTCGCAACAAGGTCTGTGGATTATCTTGAGTAAAGGGGTCATGATTTCTGGCCACAGACATTGATGTTGAGTTTTTCCAAATCTATTATTTTGGTGCTTTGAGCACCAAACACCGAGTGCCATATATTACCATGATAAGTAAGAGAAGGCTGATATCTCCAGCACTCTGCAACTCACACCAAAACATCTAGACTTATAAACAGTACTACAGGTGAGAGTGAAAATATCTATTTTTGATTTAGGGGCGAACTTTCCCTTTAAGCACTACTTTACCAGTAAAAAGTGCATCTGACTGGATTTACTGTAGCTAAGTGTTGGTCCAATTGTTAGATGTGAGTTATGCTAGAGTTTTCAACTCTGTTTTAACAATGTTGCTGAATGCAGGGAAAGAGCAATGTGTCATTGTAAGTGAAGGACATTTGCTTGCTATTATACAATAAACTACATCATGGCTAATTAGATGAGAAGAATAGAGCGAGGACATGTGGTTGTTGTGTAGTGAATATAGTGTAGCATGTAACAAAGGTGGTATTGGAAATGATTTTGGAGTAAAAGTGTACATTGTATCATCAAGACAGCAGAGTTGAAGTTTAATTACAAAAAAGAAAAAAATATTCAAATGAAGAAGAAATTTCTAAAAGAATATTTGAGGGCAACAACAAAGTGTTTCTGCTGTATGACTTTTCATAGCACTTGATAAATATAAATGAGTGCTTAAGGAAGAACCTGGCACCGCACAGCTACTGGCCCGCAGCTTTAATGTCACGATGGATGTAACTCTGGCAGTCACTGAGGAGAGGTCAGGGAGTGTTTACGCTTGGAGCCAACGCTGCCCCTCTACCCTTTCTCCACTGTGTCACACCAAGCTCATGAAGAGTGATTACATGCATATGGAAAGTGTGGCCCTCAACACTGCCACGCAGCTGTGAAACCTCCGCATGCCCCTGTACTGTTTGCACCTGGTCCAGGAATAACAACAACAGCAAAGCAGTTTTAGTGCTGCATATTTATCTAGAAGATTGTTTAATTAATCATTTAAAAAATCCATGTTTTTTCTCTTGTTTGTCTTTTATTGCAGGAGGTTGGAAGCATAATTGGAAAGGTATGTTATTTTTATTACATAACACATGCTCGTATAGAAGAAATACAAACATCAAACCATGTTTTGATTTTTTTTTACATTTGACATTGTGATTTACTTTTTCACAGAAAGGGGAAACAGTAAAAAAGATGCGAGAAGAGGTTAGTTGCAGTCTCAAAAAACACCATTTGAATAACTTAATATTCAGAATAATATGTGTACATTTTTCTAATTGAGTCACAATGTGATTTACTTAAAGTACCATAAACAATACACACTGCTTCAAGTAAATGACAAATTCATGTAACTTTGTAATTTCATAGTGTCTTTAATTCATCAGTGATTCATAGATTATTAAAATATGGTATGGATCCATTCCTGGATGCCTGGGTCTTACATCAACTATATTGACCTCAATGACAGAATGTTGTTTTTCCCAGAGCGGAGCACGAATCAATATTTCTGAGGGGAACTGTCCAGAGAGGATTGTCACCATCACTGGACCAACAGACACCATCTTCAAGGCTTTTGCTATGATCGCCTACAAATTTGAGGAGGTACGACAATGCCTCTCTTTATCACTACTCATTCAAATTCAGTCTCCAGTTATTGTAGTAAGTAAAACAACAATGAACACAGACTTTTCTAATAGGGCACATGCTTCAGACACATAATTGTTTATTGTGGTAGATATTTATATATTACATGGCTGTAATAGGTGAATTTAAAATGGTCTCAGTGACCCTTTCCTCTGTGTTTGTCTTTGATGCCACTTATCGAATTGACATGCATGAGTACTGTGACTGGAACTGTAAGAGGAGATCCACTGCTGTGTCCGCAGTGACCTGTGTGAAATCTGGTCTGCCAGAACAAGGCCCTTCTTATTTACTGATGAAGCCAGAGACAGCTGCACATTCATTAGATATGAAAGAATAATTTAAACATAGGTGTTTTTTCAGTACACTTGCACTGACTCTTAAGTTTGTTAACTGATGTATATATGTGGATAGTCATAACCAACAAAATCATTATTGATTTGTTTGGGTCACACTGAGGAAAATATGACCACTGCAAAATGAAATGTATGTTCTTGTTTTCTAGGACATAATCAATTCCATGAGCAACAGCCCAGCAACCAGCAAGCCCCCTGTCACCTTAAGGCTTGTAGTGCCAGCCAGCCAGTGTGGCTCCCTCATAGGTAAAGGAGGCTCCAAAATAAAAGAAATGAGAGAGGTATGATATGAAACATGTTTTTTTGGATAACATAAAATAAAACACTGTAGGCCTTTTTTTTTTATCTTTGCCTTGTTTCTTAATGCAAGACAAACAGAAAATGTAGTGTAGACAGATTGTTTTGTCTCTCCCTTTGTGCCAGTTACATTTTATGAATTTACATTTTCCATAAATTATTTAAATGGTGAGATAGATATAAAATTGTATTGTTTAATTAAATAGTTAAATTGTCTTTAATGTTTGTTTTTATTGGATATGTAGAAATTGAAAGTGAAAATGTACTACCTTTTATGTATTATCTTATCTGCGTACATCATGAAAAATATTCTCTCTCAGGACTTAAGGGGCCTAACTATGGAGCTTCTGTGTTTTTTTATTTTATTACCTGCATAAGCAGGCAAGACTATGTTTTGGCTTTGCATCAGTCATTCAAGTGCAATGCATATTGGTACATGTAGGCACTGGCGGCATGGCTCAGTGAGCAGAAAAACTCAACCTTTTCTGTCAATATAGCACACACTGAGGAAAATTTTGTTTCACGTGACTACATTTACAATCAACACTGATTATATACGTTTAGCACAAAACTCTGACCTTGTTGAGTGTAATCTGCACAGGCAATGGCCTGTAACAGCCTTTTACCATTCAACTGTTGATTGCAATTAACTTTTAACCTACTCCTTCACAATCAGGACAGAATCAAAAACGATACTCGTACGGACAGGGATGGCCAAACTACAGCCCACAGGCCAATGGCGGCCCACTGCCAATTTTTAAATGGCCCGCAGCAAATAAAAAAATAAATAAATAAATAAAAATAAATAGAATATGGCTTGAAAGCATTTCCAGTAAATTGTACTGCATGTAATTTGCACAGCTTAGTTAAAACAGCATGTCACTGTCTTCTTAAAAAACTACTGCTAGCAAGCCCTGCCATTGCAGTTCCTAATTTGAACACTAAACATCACTACTTCACCTACAATGATTGATTACTAGTCAATAAAAACATTTACCTCGCTAAACATGGCAGCGGACCTGAAAAGACGGCTGACAGAGAAACTTTATGTAATATGAGCGCACACCAACATTGTAAACCCCAATCCACCCATGACACAAATTATTTTATGTAAAGTCTACACAAATTCTCTGGATTGTCAAATGACATAAAAACTTTATGTTCACTTGACACAAAAACGTATCCCTTGTGGACCTGACATATTTTCTTCAACAATTTTTGAGTTAATTTGACTAAAGTTTATAAAGACTATTTCGCCTAATTAGTTTAAGGCCAATAAACAACACTATCATTGTGCACTAAATATATTGTGGCGCGTTGGGGCTCAATGGGTGGAGTTTCCCACACAATGTGTTTCAGAATCAGAATCAGAAATAAGGCCATAAGCCAAAGAAAACTGTCTTTAAATGTGTTCTAGGTCACTCAAATTACCCATTACACAATAATTAGTGTTTATGTATTTCACAATGGTTCTAATGAGTTACACTTAATGTTGTGGTAAAAGACACTTAGCACCATGACTTAAGTTGTATACACAGTTAGTGAAGTCACATCTGTGTGGATGTTAAAGTGTCTAACATAAAGGTGGAAATAAAGAGAACTTTCTGCTTCAGAATGTATCTCTTTGCCTTTTTCTTGTGTTTGAGAACCCTAAGATCACTACAATATATTTTTATAGTTCAATGAAAATGATGTAAAAATGTCTACTTAATGTTTTGTTTGACACATTTATTTTGTATCTGATGTACTCAAAACTTTTATGTTATTGTATTGTACTAAGCTAGACACTATGAGTGCAAACTTTTTCTAAAAATACTACTACTAATAATAAATTAAGTTGAGAGAGTGAATTGCGGTTTACAGTGAATAAAGTACTGTAATGTCAAAAGAGTTTTGCATAATAATTTTGCATATGGAAAGTGCAAAAAAAAAAATCTAGAAACTCATATTTTCTGACTGTGTAACTTGTTGAAAACTATGCATTCACAATTTTTATCGTGGCCCTTGACTCTTTATCTTTTTCTGGACGTGGCCCACAATGAAAAAAGTTTGGCCACCTCTGCTCTTGAACATGTAAATGACTGTTGTCAGTGGCTCGAGGGGTGACAGATGACATGGCTAGAGAGCTCCATCTGTGCTCATAGAAGTAAAGCTACAATGCATAACCTTTGTTCTATCTCACACAGGTGTTGTCCTCTATAGGGTCTACAAGCATATAGGAGCAAAGTCAGATGATTGCCTCTAGCTGCGGGAGGTTTGGAGGGTGGAAGGGGCATAATATGTGTTGGGAATTAACATATACACATCTATACCAATTGACAATTTTAATATGATACTTCCCCCAGTATAATAACCTGCACTGCCAACCAGTGGTGAGAACATGCTTTTTCCACATCCCTTGCCACAGTGATGTAATGTGGCGCTATAGTACGACACTACAACACAGCAGGTTATAAGTGCAACAGGCCACATCACACCCAGTTGTGAAATTGGATGTGTCAGAGCCTCAAGAAACTTGTACCTTTGTATTGTATTGTACCTTTTCAATATATAGAGGCCAGTGCAGCTGTTTGTACTCACCAGAATCATTAAGCGCAGCCTGTGTGACTAAGAACTGAATCCTGTCAACACAGTCCCTCAAAGTTCCTTACTCTACTCTAGTCCACAGGGGCCCAGGTTCAGGTGGCAGGAGACATGCTGCCCAACTCCACAGAGCGTGCAGTGACAATCTCTGGAACCCCAGAAGCCATCATCCAATGTGTCAAACAGATCTGTGTGGTCATGCTGGAGGTAAAGTATGTTCAAATGCAGCAAAACAGCTTTTATTTAAGTGCTCACTTTAAGTCCAGTTATGTAATCTCACAGAATTAACAGAAGTCAGTATTGAACAATTTTTGGCAAGAACCATATGTACTTGCATTCACTGCTTCTGGTGAAACAATTTTTAGGAATCAATTTTTGAATAGGATTCAGTGATTTAAATTTGCAGCAGGAAAGATAGGCTATGTCTGGTTCAGACACTGTTGTCCATAAATGTCAACTCGACAAGCAATCTGCCTGCCTGATTGAGGCCCTGAGAAGGCAAGTTTTTCCTACCTATGTCCATTTTTTGCTCTTCTGGATAGGCTTTAAAAATTCTGCAAATTATTTGTGGTGTAACTACTTTAATACTGAGTGAAATGATCTCATTACAGTTTAAAGAAAGCAGTTTATAATTACTATTTAATCATTTTTGCTTTTGACTACCTAGGTAAACTGTCAGGGAAACCCAAGCCTGTTTTTGTAACACGAAGAACACAGTTGCTGTTTCTTGATGTTATATTTAAAGCACACACCTAAGTGGATACTCCTCCCTCAACAGCGCAGCAGCTACAGAGGAAATCTGATTAAGCCCTCTCCACTGTCTTGAAAAGCCTTGTTGCTGCGGCACAGCACGAATCAATAACTCTGTGTCATTATAGTAAGTTCGCAAACTGGAACTCCCCTGCCTTCTCGCTGAAAACACTTCCCTGCTGACTTAGAGAAAAAAATCTGCCGCATTTGTGAGTTAAAATTGAGTTGTGGTGATGCATTTAATCTGTGATGATCAGGTTTGACATGTGCTAGGTCATTGTGTTCGTCTAATCTCTGAACAGAGACCATTCATACCTCTGAGCCCCATGGCTCCTTTTTGTTTTCATGAACAACATATTTCAACTTCCAAAAGCTTCCAGCAAATTAAGACATTTCTCACAGTAAAAACACAAAGTTACCAAGACAGTGTTGTTTATGATTTTTCTGCTGTTACTCTGATGCAGCTCGATGCAAGATACATATGAAGCACCTTGAGAAATGTGATGAGTGTGAATACATGTGAAATGCCAAGTAAATGATAATTTATTATAAATGTTGTGCTGTATTTTTGCCATAAGGATTATTGTTTTTACAATTAATTCACAACTCCACATACCACATTCTCTCTCTTTTTTTTTGTTTTTTGTTAGTATTTTATTCAAATTTTCATATAAACAACATCATTTTTTGGTCAACAAATGATTCATATATGGTGAATGAGTAACATACAAATAAAAATTGATACATATATAAATTAGGGATGTCCCTATCCGATCTTAAAGACCGGGACTGGGGCCGAACAAGGCATTTTTTAACTGATCGGAATTGGCTATATTGAGTTATATAGAGGAAATGATCCTTTGTTTTACATCAGCTGTCACACAGGTGTTTTACTAAGCTTTCATGCAGAGACATGCGGAGTGCAGCCATCTCCAACTCTCTGCTCTCCTTTTCTCCTCCACTCCGCTTGTGTATGTGTGTGTAAGAGCAGGAGCTGAACCGCGCCCGCAGCAAAACACAGCACGCCATAACCACCAAAAAACAGTATGAGACTGTTCACTTATGTTTTTTATTTATGTTATTTACCGAAATAATGGGCTCTCATTATATTTCAGCTCACTGTCAGAGTATCTTGCATATATGGGCCATGGAGTTTCACCATGGGCAAAGGAGAGATAGAAAGCAGTGCAGAACTGACGACAACCACACTCACCATGCTATTGCAGAGTTTAACAAAAGCTGTGGGAGCAAAAGGCCAATAAGAGTATTTCAATAATGAATCCTAATCCACACAAAAGGTGTACAGATGACGGCAATAAACACTCAGTAGAACATAGTTCATTCAGGCAACTCATACAAAGGCTGCACTAAAGCAACTAACACGGCAGAGGGCACTCTTAAAGGGACAGAGACATTGTCTTGAGGCAGTGAGAAAGCCAAAAAGATAAAATAGAGGGCGTGTTATTTTATACCTATTTACATATTTTGCAAAAAATAAATAAATGCATAAATAAATAGTAAGGAACAGCTTGTATGGTGTTTTTTTCTCAGTGCATTGCAGAGCCATTCAGTTGTCAAGCACATACATTTGATTTTAATAACTTACATGTACTTGAGGTGTGCACTGTGCAGCTGTATTATCTAATCGGAAATCAGTATTGGCAGATACCTAATATTCAATGCCTTGGTTCGAGATCAGGGGCAAAAAACTTGATTGGGGCATCCCTAATAAAAAAAATAAAAATAATAAAAATTAAAAATAAAAAACATCTTAAAAACATACACACAAAAATCAAATGCATATTCCTGCATTCATATGTACCATAGGCTACGGAGCCCCCAAAGTCCCAAAAGGTTGTATTTCTAGATTTCTTATTCTGTGCACACCAGTTATTATCTTGTGGGAGTAAGTTAATTATCTTATTATCCTTATCCACATTAATGTCCAATGTAATCCAAGTGATCAATGCCATTGTTCATTAAATATGAAGCTACTGCCAGTAGCCATTTAGCTTAGCTTAGCATAAAGACTGGCAACAAGGGGAAACAGCTAGCCTGGCTCTGTCCAAAGGTAACAAAAATCTGCCCCATTCAAGTTCACAAACTAACAAGAAGTCACAGCACCTAGCTCAGAAAAAAGTCTGATACATAATCCCCAGTAAAACCACAACCTGCCACTTTAACAATTTGTTTTTGTACAGATTTAACAAAGAAGATATGACATGTTAGTTTGTGAATATTACAGGTGCTGGTAGGTGGATTGCTATGCTAAGATAAGCTAACATTAACATGGCCTATTTGGCAAACAGATGTAAGCATGTTATTAAGAAAAGGAATAAGCACATTTCCCAGAATGTTGAATGAGCATTTGCCGTTTTCAAGTAAGAACATGCTGACTCTCCTCTCTGTTCCCTTTCTCTTAGTCTCCACCAAAAGGTGCCACCATCCCTTATCGCCCAAAGCCCGCCTCCACCCCGGTCATTTTTTCTGGTGGCCAGGTAAGAGCTGACTTAGCTCTAGCTTGTTTGTGCCTACAGCCAACTTGAGACTTTTACTGCAGCATCAGCCCCTGCCTGTTCCTGTGAGCCTTTTTACTTTTTGTGTGCACATGTGCGTGCCACTGCAACCCTTTAACAAATGAGGCTGTCCTCTTTAGAAAAATGACAGCACTGGATGTTTGTTAAACCACTAAAATGGGCTGTGTTTACATTTTCCTGACAAACGACCGCTTGTAGTCATGCTAATCTGCCCACGCACTCTCAGCAGCAAAAGCAGAAGTGGTGTGACATTATTAAACAGCTAGAAAAAAAGTCTTTGGGAGGTAGGTCAGGTTCGGTTTGATGTATGTAACAAATGTGACTTTGGTACTAGAGTATGCAGCCCATGTGCTGTCTCCTGTCAACAGTCATCTTTGGCTCAGTGGGTTGTGAGCACAGAGTACAGTGAGTGAGGGAGGGAGCTGTAAGCTACACTATAATGTTTGATTCAGGAACAATGACATTAGTGTCAGCAAAATGCACAGCAAACAAACACTAATGGCTGTCCAGCTAATATAGATAATTTAGTTGCAGATCTGGGCTAAAAGCTGTTGAATGCATTTGAAAATATTGCAAACAAAAGAGGTAAATTTGCGAAACACTTCACATAACTACTTGTAATGACTCCAATTTGGTTGCTTTTCTTTTTGTCAGGAAATTATACCCAGTGGACATTAAATGGAACGTAACACACAATGGAAGTCTTCTGCAGACAACGTAATACACAAGCCTGCTTTGGAAAATGTTGAACAGTGAACACACACAGGGTTACACAGAAATACACCTTTGCAGTATAACACAAACCCATACAAAACACCTGAATAAATACTATCGTTATAAAGCTTAGAATGTTCAGTTCTGTTGACACAGCGTTCGGTGGGTAAATACAACATTATGATTATTTTCAAAGCTGCAGTTTACAATGGTGTCATGTTGGATCACATCAGTTTGTGAAGACGTCCCTGTTAGTGTGTCCACTCCTCCAGTTATTTGGAACCGAGATGTGATGCATTTGAAATCTACTAAATTTACTTTAAAAGGACACATGTGTAATCCATAGATGATAGGATTTGAAACATCAGTCATGTGAGACTTCTTCTCTCTATAATTGAACGCATGAATAAAAAATGAAACAGGACAGCTGAAGATGAAGATTTACGTAGCAGCACTTACAGTGACTGTTCTTTAGATGACTGGTGGGAAAGCAACGAATATTTGTACTTGTTCTCAGATAACAATGTGTTCCCAGTGAATATACCAGTCCAGTGCTCTACACTATATAGGACATAATCTTGGTTGACACTCAGAAGTGGTTCATTTTGCATTGATTTATCATATAAACATTTCTAAGACTTGCATGTGCAAAGTCTTGTTACACTTCACACTCATCTACATACATATATGATATAGCTGCATTGAATGTGGTCACATCATTCACTGTAATATCCCTCACTATTTTTTCAAGTCATATTATATTTGCAATAGTAATATAATTATGGTTGTTTGAGCTAAAAGTGTAACCTCAGTTTATTTGTTTTATGTGTGACCCTTGTTATTGTAAATGAGATGTTTAAAGTTTCTATGTGTTATGTTTGTCATCTTTACAGGCCTATACAATTCAGGGACAGTACGCCATACCACACCCAGATGTGAGTAACTACTTTAATCAAGAATTCAACTTGCATCTTAATTCTATATAAGTAAAAATAGCAGCAGCAATTTTATTATATGGACACAAAAGAAAAGAATGGCTGTGCTTGCTATATTTTTAATATTTTTTTTAATTTATTGCCATTATCTTGGATCATAAACTCTATCACAAAAATACACAATAATCAACCTGATGTCAAAAACAAAAAATAAAATGTTTCTTATATTACTTAATGTTGATCACAAGTGTGAACTTCCAGGGATAAAAAATGAAGCCAAAAGCTAGTCAATTCCCATAGACCCATATGTTAAAATCCAAACTTTACAGCAAGAATAAACATGTTTACAGCCTGGTACAAAAAAAGGGTTTGGTCCTTTTTTATGCAACCGTACAGAAGGGTCATTTTTGTACAACTCACATGTTTCAATTTAATTAAGGCTTATAGTTATGCATAATTAAGGGTGTGCGGCTTTGAGTGACAGGCTGTCTGTGAGGCATTGCCACAGTCTATGAGTCAGATTCACCCCTCACTCCTCCACAGCTCAAACTTCTCATCCAAACATGGACAGTTACTGTATGGCTCCAAAAAAACAAGATGGCGATGGCCAAAATGCCAGACTCAAGGTTGTAAAATGACAGTCCACAGGCCAATTGGTGATGTCACAATGGCTACATCCATTAATTTGATACAGTCTATGGTTTATCGGAAACCAGGAGTTCCATGCCAGCATGTACAGATGATGTCTTAACTGTAGCAACTGTTTTAAGATAAACAAAACTACACCTTTTTGCTTTGACAGTAATGACAGCGATCTTGAAGGCTGAAATCAAGTGTGATCAAATGAACCAGGTATTCATTTTTGAGTTTTCAATAACTAGTCTGTGATCTCGACAAAAACAAGTCATGTTCTCAAGATAAATAATTTAATTATCTTGAGAAATCTGCCTTTTGTTTTCTCAATAATCAACATAATTAAATGAGAAAATTAGCTTTGTTTTCTTGAGATAACAAAATCATTAACTGGTCATCTTGAGATAATGGAATTAAAAAAAATAAGTGCAAGCATAGCCATTCTCGGCTTCCATACAAGGACACACCAGCTCTTTAAAATTATTTAGATGCAAGTTACAGATCATGTCCTTCAATTCTCTGTCCTTTTGGTTTAAGGGTGAACTGCAGCTCAGCCACTGAAAGAACTCTTTAACAGTCAGGTTGATAACAAAAAGGTGACTATTGGTGATAACGATGAAGGCAAAGACAGTAATGGCAGTTTTGATGTAGACACCCCTTTAATTCCGGTGGACCATCTAGTCTCCATTAATAATCTGCCTTCATCTGTCCTTGTCGTAAGAGCATCTCATGAGCTACCCTGTGTCAGATCCACTAATTCAAAGTTGGGCAATGATTGATGCCGCTGGAGGTGGTGGTTGACGGTACAATCGCTCAAGTGCAGGCTTGACACCCTCTTCCACCCTCATTAAAACTCCTCTTAAAAGGAGAAGAAGGCTTGAAAGCATCCGTCTTCCCCCGTTCCCAATGGAAATGATCCACAGCAGGGGATGGACATCCTGTGACCATGTCGTGGGGGGGTAGAGCAGCTGCTCTGACAGGCATCTAAAACCAAAGGTTCTCAGTTCTGAGTCATAAGTGCCAGCTAGAAGGACACATGATAACTGAGGGGGCAAATGGGAATTAAACGATTCCCTGCATTTGGTTAATGTGCTCATGAGTGGAGTTGTTTGTTTCTCAATCTTGTAAATGAAAAAAAACACATTGATATATGTGAAATCTACAAGGACATTGGTAAAAAAGGAAGAAGATACAAATTACGTAGCAATTTATAACTCCATGGCAGACAATCTCTCTATCCCTGTATCTCTTTTTCTTACTTTTTCGTCCTCCACCACCCTGTGTCATGGCCTCCTTCTCCTCACCGTTTCTTCACTCTAGTTTTCGTTGGTTTCATTTCTTGGTGTGACCTGTGTAACAGTAACCTCTTAGTTCTACTTTCCCTCCTAACCCTTCAGCAGTTGACCAAGCTCCACCAGTTGGCTATGCAGCAAACCCCCTTTACCCCTCTCGGACAGACCACCCCTGCTTTCCCTGGTACGTACCCACAAGGCCCTTTAGATATTTCCTCCTCTTTGCATCCAGAGAAACATTTTTCTCTTTCCCTACCTTCCACCTTATCTCTCTTTTGGCACAGCATGACTTGACCCCTGTGGTTTCTCTCCGTCTTTGATTTTTTCATATATTTTTCTCTTGGCTCTGTCTCATATTATGCCAGTTAAATGCAAAAAAGAAAAAAAAAAAAAAAAGAAAATTGCTTCACTTTAAACAATGTATTCAGAATTGCATTATCACTTGGCAACAGGATTTATCCCTCCTTTAACACATTTTTAGGTTGTTTTCTTTTCTATTAAAGATGAAAACCTCCAGTGAAAAAAGGTTGACCACAATTTATTGTAATAACAAACAGAATCTGCCCCTACATCTGAACTGAACTGTTTCAGAGGGACCTTGGTACATATATATATATGTGTACATGTATTATTCTTCCTGTAACATGTCCTGCATGTGTAACTGCAGAAGAAGAACTGAACATTCATGAATATGTATGTTTTTCCACCACTTTCATCTAAAAGTATGTGGCAATTACCATTAAACATGGAATTATTTATTAAATCAACAGGAGTTCTTTAAAAATGTTCCCTCATTAAAATGTGTTTTAGCTGATTTTCTGACATCTCATCAAATCACGCACACAATTTAATAAGGAACTACAGTATTCAAAACAAAAGCCAAAAAAAGAAGAAACACAAACTATAAAAAAAGGTTCCACTGAGATGAGTTTACATACTTCAAGGGAAAGTTTGATATTTTGAGAGGTAACATGAGTTAAATTATAAGATCAATCTAACAGCTGGTTAGCTTAGCTTAGCAAAATGATTATAGCGATCCTGAAAAGTTGTGAAATGTGCCTACCAACACCTTAACATGAGCTGTATGCAACATGCAGAACATTAATACAGCAGCAACCAACTATTTGCAATCTAAGGGCATGTGTCCTCATAGCAGTTTCCTCAGCAGAGAAGCTGTGGCAGGGTGCTAGGGAGTGCTTTATCCCAGTGCGTGTTTTAAATAATTTTCTATGGCAACAATACCTTGACATTAATGTTTGCTGGGTAGCCAATGTAACACTACATTAATAGAGCGTTGACTACACAGTTAACAATAGGCTTACAATATGTATGGTGATAAAAGCACATCACTCACCTGCAACATTCAGTGTTAAGCTGATCTGCTCCCACAAATGGGCTTTTCCGTCTTTTTTTAAGGGGCTGCCCCGGTAAAATGACTATCCATTACCGCAACACAAATTGTCCTGTTTTTTATTGTGAAAATGTACTTTTAATTTAGAATGTCAGAGTTCCGAATAAAAGCGGATTCTTCCACTGCTGTTCTGTTTTTTCCTCTTTATGTTTAGACATCCAATCCCACGTCTGTAACAGGTAACAATGAGTATAACACAGCAATGATTAGCCATATGCCTATACATCTTTTTAATTGGTAGCAGTAATACAAAAGTTAACCATATTTCCTAGCAACTGCTGCTCGGTGTGTCGCTGTCTTAGGTAGGCTATCCACTCATTTATTATTATTTAGTGCAGTTAGCAGGTTACTGTATTCCTCACTGTACTGTGAGAGCTTTACACTTCCTATTATTTTATTTTGAAAGCTCAGATGTCACAGTTAGGCTTCTCTTTTGTCTGGTGCTGCTATGAGGATGATTAAGATGTCCAACGTTGGATATAACAAATCCCTGCGTGCATTGAAAGCCTGGATTGCTGTGAAAAGACTACAAAAACAGTTTGCAGATTTCTGTAAGTTTTTCGACTTTATGATCAGTGATCAATTGTTTTTTAGCCACTGATCTACTCGGTCCATGTGTCTGTGTCGATGGCAACCAGTCTATTTAACCCATTAAAGACTGAATAGAGATTATGTGCTCCTGTTTTTGTAATGGACATTGTAGAAACCCAGCATACTCACGTTACTCGTACATTTATAACTTTTCTTATTACTTCAGTAAATGGCCAGGTGTATTTTAGTGAAGGTTATATTCATTTATGGTCAAAGAGAAGAGCAACAGCTGTATCTGACTGCTGAGTGTTATCAACTTGGCTGCCTGTCAGGACTAATAGAGGTAAGAGAGGCAATGGGGATCCCTACAACTGTTAATGTAGCATATTTACAAATATGATTTAACACCCTGCGTTGTGCATCAAATGTCCCAGTTTTTCACAAATCAAATGTGGCAACCCTAGGCACGCCACTTTTTACCTGGTGGCTGCATGCTACATACTCCCCATTGGAAACAACTGAAAAAAGATGCCAGCATTCATGGAAAAATTGTGTAATGTGCAGAGAATTAAGTCTTGCTACCTCTGTGTGTGTTCTACTAATCTGAGCTTTTCTGTTCTTTGTTGTGGCAGACAGTCTGGCCATGCCCAATTGCCATGGCAGTGTTCTCACTATTAGCTTTGCTTGCCCTGTTAGCACTGTTAGCCACCCCCATGTTGAGAACTGTGTGCAAGCAATTATTTTTCAGACTCAAAATCATAGCTATGCTCTGATTGTTGCATACAGCTCCTTATAAGCTAAGACTTAGCTAAGAAAATCGACACTGGCCCTTTCATTTGTATGCTAAATGCCAAGTTGGGGCGAGGATACTGTTCTTAGCTCTGCTTTGTACTGGTAGGCAGATCTTGTTACTTTTGAACAGAGCTAGCTGGCTAGCTGTGCTAAGTTAAGCTAACCATTTGCTGGCTGTAGCTTTATATTTAACATACAGAGAGTGGTAAAAAAAATCTTCTCATCTGATTCTTGCCAAAGAAGCAAATAAGTGTATTTTTCAAAGAAATTCAAAGTAGTCCTTTAAAAGTTTAAAATGACTTTTTAAAGTCAAATCTCCTTTCTTATCCCATTGCTCCCCAATTCAGGTTTGGATGCCAGTCCACCAGCCAGCACCCATGAACTCACCATTCCTAATGATGTGAGTAATGCTTTCTGGAGACAGCTGACTAAGGGATATATGTTTCAAAATTCTGTACTTTTTGAATTATGTGTAATTCAGTTGACATTTCATATAGCAGTTATATAAACTGTGCAAAAAGACAATAGTTTATGTCATAGAGTAGTACCTAAAATTAATCAGAGTTTTGTCACAGAGCGTACTGATCCAATTAACTGAAATTTTAGGAGGGTAGATGGCAGCTTTGATTTTCTAATTAACTGATGAGAAAAATATTGGTAAATGGTAGAGTGCACTGAGATAATACTGTTCTTAAAAATTCAGTTCCTACTGTTTGCACAGCAGAATACCCCCATTCAGCTGGTGTATTGACCATGCTATCATTAATCAAACTTAACTTCCTGAATGATGGGATTTAAATGAAACCCAGACCATTTTATAACCCATTAAACTTCCTTTTAATGTCAAATATATAAGGCAGTATAAGTATAAATGTATTAAGACAAAACAGAGGTTTCCTTGCTTCATGTTCAAAGACTCCTGCCTTTTTCCCCAGCTAATAGGCTGCATCATTGGACGCCAGGGAACCAAAATAAATGAGATTCGACAGATGTCTGGAGCGCAGATCAAAATTGCGAACGCCATGGAGGGCTCGTCAGAGCGCCAGATCACCATAACAGGGACTCCTGCTAACATCAGCCTGGCCCAGTATCTCATCAATGCCAGGTAACCTTTTAACTTTAACTGCTGGGCTCCAGCACAATCTAAAGGATAAAAGCAACACCTGAATGTCCATTTATATAGTGAAGATCCAAGAAAACTGCTATCGGTGACTGTGCTGTTTAAAAAGAAAAAGAAAGCTTGGTAGTTTAGTTTGACATTCATGACACTGATACTTTGATGAGTTGCCAGAAAAAGCACAATATCTGTCAGCTTTTGACAAGTGACAGATAAGTTCATGAAGACTGTGACTATTCATGTTATATTCTTGGGTTTTCCTTTCTACTTTGGTTCCTTATTTCCACCCAAGTGTAGGCATTAATATGCATTAAGTTTCAGTCAGTACACTCTTTGCAAGAAAGTGGCTCATGGGAGCAATGCCAACTACTTAGACAAGTAAGCTGTGCCTTTGAACAGAACCTGCAGATTAGTAAATTGGATGTTCAATAAATGAATCATCAAATGCTCAATGCCAGCCTCAGTCTGGAAAGTTCATGGACAAAACCTTCATCATAAATCTGTAAAACAACACAAAAAGGTATTCAGCCTCATTGAGCCAAATATATCAGATGAAATTAGGATGACCCTCATGTATTTGCAAATAAGCCATTCATGTTATTTAATTTGAAACAACTAATTTAATCTGTTGAACCCAAGGACTTAGATAAACAGGGTCTGGATAGATAAGATACTGCATATACTAGTATTATACTGAGGAACATATTTTTCATTTGAATTTTCTTGCCATGCCCCACCACCCCTGTCTCTTTCCCCCCTTCTATCCACTGAAACGACTAATTCATTATCAACAGAGAAAATAAATGTGTTATCCACAACTCTGAAAAAAAATACAGAACCTCACTGATGTCCGCAGGCTACCTACACCTCAAAGTCAAATGTTATCAGCGTCAGAGCAGGAGAACCCACATACTCAACAAACAGGACTTTATGTCTTTGACTTTTAAGGGGATTTCGGACAACGGTCCGCTGAGAAACTAATGGCTATTGCTTTCCCACAATTCCAATGGCAGGTTCAGGGACGTGGCTGCCATGTGGAATGACCCCTCATCCATGACTACATCCTGAAGTCACACCAAATCTGCTTCTGTTTGCAGAAGCTAACATCAAACCACAACTGCTTCACAATTAACCTCTATGTGTTATCCCATGGAACTTCCCTTAGACTCCCTTGGTTTTACATAACACTTAGCCTGTGGGAGACCTATAGTAAAAGTCAGACTAACAACACAGGGATTTGTTTTAAATGGATGTAGCCAATGTATCTTTAAAAATAGTTTGACATTTTGGGATATTCACTTAAGATAATTAATATCTTTGCTTTGATTAGATAAGAATATCGATACCACTCTCATCTCTGTCACTTGGATATGAAGCTAGGAGACAGTTAGCTTAGCTTAGCAAAGGCAGGAAACAGCTAGCCTAACTCTTCCCAGTTCATATAGCAGTACATCTAAAGTTCACTAATTAACATGGTGGTTGCCTGGCAACCTTACGCTGAGGGCAAGGCTCCAGGAATTCAATGCTCCCCTCAGAGATGTAGTTTGACACACAACCCCGTGTAAAAACCAACAAGTTTTCCAACCTATACAATCACATAGGCTTTTTTGTTCCTACCATCTGATACAACCCACGCGCTCCTATTGGTAGAAGATAAAATAGCAGATTTATGACCAATAACGGTTGCAGGTTTAAACATGTGATTAACATTGTTTAACAATTTCAGTTGCACCAAAACTGCATGGTTAGGTTTAGGCAACAAAACTCCTTGGCTAGGCTTAGTTTAAACCCAACTGTGGTCTTTTTTTTTTCTAAGTACATTTGTCACTGATGTAACGTATTGTGACATGTGACATACGTCATATACTAAGACAGACTGTGTAACATTTTTAAAATACACCAAAATTGATTTTTGGTCTCACACAGGACATGAACAGCAGTTCCTGAATAAAAGCCCTGTGTTTGTTTGACCCATTCACTTCCCTTCCATCCCACCCTTAATGGACTCTATCGCTCTTTTTACTATGTTACCAGACTTCCTCATTTGCACATGTTAAAATCACTATAGCCACTCGATGTCAGCGGCCAACAATAAACGTAATTTCTACTTGTCCAAAGGACCTATGTGGTCATATTTTGCTGGAGAACAGTCGCTCAAAAACTGTTACTGTCATTGTTACACGTCTGTTTTTAAATGAATTAAACAAACAAGCTCTGATTTGTTAATAAGTGAGTTTTATTGTTGTTGGTGGGCAGAGTCTGCTAACTTAAGGCAGAGCCAGTCTAGGTGTTTCCCCCTGTTTCCACTCTTTATGCTATGCTGTGCTATGCTATGGTATGCTATGCTATGCTATGCTATGCTATGCTATGCTATGCTATGCTATGCTATGCTGTGCTATGTTAACCATCTCCTTGCTTTAATTAGCAGACAGGAGGGTGGTACTGATCTTCTCATCTTAATGCAAGAAATGGAATGAGTGTATTTCCCAAATGTCACACTATTCATGCAAGTATTTATTTAGCATGCCTCATTCCAGGAACAATATATATTGTGTTTCTTTTTGTTATTACTATATTAGATACATTTACCTATCAAGTCCTATTGTGTCTGGAAAGAGTAAAATGAATAAAAAATGTAAAATGAACAAAAAAAGCAAAGAAAAAAAAAGGACTAAACACATGACTGCCACTTCAGCAATGCTGTTAGAGAGAAGAGTGATGTGATGCCTCTGTCAGGGAATACAGCAATTTCTACACTAGACATTTTTCATGACACCACCATTCTTTTCTGTCCACTGCATGGCTTCACGAGGGGGTTAGTATTGCATGGTTATGTTACCATATTTTTTTTTTAAGTTAAGATGATTTATGTCAAAGGGTACAATGAAAA
>JAPZEB010000005.1:26513835-26524313 GCA_029783705.1 Chaetodon striatus
TAACTTCAGTCTGACGCTCTACACTAAAATGAGAGCCCTGTTGGTGGAAGAAACGGAGCCTTATATTTCTACATGAAGGAACCAAGGCTTAAGTTCATCACACATTCACTCACTTTAATGTTATTATTGCCTGTTATCGGAGTTATTATTATTATGATAATTTTGCATATAGTACTTTGGAATCTGACCATTTTCATGCTTATGGCGTTTAATTTTTATGTTTCCTCCACAATTGCCATATGAGGACAATGGTATCTGATCAAGAGGTTGCATTAAAAATAAATACAGTGTTAATAATCAGCAGTTAATCTATCATATAAGAAAAAAAAAATACTTCTGAAAATGTATTTCTAATAAAAACTTAAGATGCATCATGTGTGTCTCTGTGAGCTGCTGATTCATCCCCTGTGATATTTCCTGTGCCTGTATGACTGTGTCCCGTGACGGTGTAGATAATCCCTCCCCACCTCCTCAGTTCTTTTAAAAGGTCTCTACACCAGCTCTCTGTTGTGAGCCCCAAATGAATCACTCACAATTAATTACTCTGAGTGGGTCCCTCTGAGATTCTGCAGCCCTCTGCCACCGCCCGCCAGGCCTTGTCTAACTGCGGTGGGTCTAATGTCTCACAGTGAGGCCGGATCTACCATGTCCTACTCAGAGGGGGGTGGTGTTTGTCCCGGTCAGCTGGGACACTGCCGCTTCCTCCCTCCCCCTGCTGTTCTGCTGCCAGATCTGTCTGTTAAGACGAGATAACAGATGATAGCGTGGCTGATGCACCAGCCAACGCCTGCTGGGAATGGCTGCTGTTTGGTGGACAGATACAAATGGCCTCCGATTCTCATTTTCATCATGGTTTCTTATTCTTATTACAGCAGAGGTGTCCGTACAACAAAGTCCACACAGAAACAGACACAGAAAGACACATAGTGACTGGTGCAGAGTTGTGTGGTTCATGCACTGCAGTTACACTCCACACAGGTAAAGAAGTTTAACATGAGACAAGAAAAAAGGGATAATGAAATATTTTTTAAACCTAACACTCAAATTACATTTACATTACATAAGTGTTTCATGGGTCTGGACTGGTCCTGGACCTGAAGGCACCAGGCACCAACAAGCTTCATTTCTCAGCTCACACTCCAACCCACACGGGGGGATGGGGTGTAGCACAACAAATAAATCAGTCTGTGTGCATGGCTGCTGATCATAATCTATCAGTATGGCAAAGAGAATCTCTGCTCAGAGGCCCTTGGTATTCATTTTAAAAGACAGAGAAGCGAGTGCAGAGGAATCTTTGGAGGAATAATTCTCTAGAACTCTGTCACAGCGTCTGACAGCGAGTTTCAAGAGGATGAGTCCGACCCTGATTTGTCAGGACCCAGTCCCAAGACCAGTCTACCACAAGCCAGCCCCAAGATCAACCTGCCAGGAACCAGCCTCGAGACCTGCCTGTCTGCAGCCAGCCCTGAGACCAGCCTGCCAGGTGCCGGTGTCAAGACGAGCCTGTCAGCTACCACACCCAAGACCTCAGCAACTGGCTCCAAGACCAGCTTATCTGGAACCAGCCCCAAGACCAGCCAGCCAGGAGCAAGTCCCAAGACCCCAATCAAAAGAATTGACTATTGCACTACTAACATAGAGGAGGACATTCTCAGCTCAGTCCGCATCATTGTGGTCATAAAGTAGAGCATGGACATAATTTGTGGTTGTATTTTGCAGGTCGTAATATTATTAGTTTTATAAGGTGGTATGGCAAAGACAAACAGAGCCAAGTCTTGGCTACTTGCAGTGAGACAAACTGGTGAAAGACATGAAGTGAGATTTTCTCAACTCTCTTTTTGGGGCCGTAAAACTCTGCCCCCACCTCTGCACAGAGACACAGAGCACCGTTCGCCTGTTTCTTTAAAAGGTAATTAAAAGTAAACGTGTCACCAGTCCAAACCAACAAGACAAGTAGATTGGATAAATGGTCCTTGACATACACAAAGGACAGACATACAGAGATTCCTTGCTTTACCCACTAAACATTAGAACGTTAGCATTGTAGCTGTAGCATGTTAACATGCGTGCATTACCTATCACTTGTTACTCTTTTCAAAAGGAAAAAAATATTACTTGCTTATTACTCCCTACCAGCAGGAACTCGTGACACTACTCGTATTGCTTTTCCATCAGACCCCATAAAATTAGTAATTGTGTATGTCCCCAAAACTCAGATGTGTGTCTGTGTGAATGTCACAGTAATTGCTGCTAAGTGTAGCTAAGGCTAGATCCCTTGGAAATTATTTATGTTTTTACCTGAAGGTCTTCAGTGGCCTGTGATCGGCGTTTTCCCAAGACTCAGACAGAGTGTCATTGGTGGAGCAACATTTAATCTACAACATATACAACCACAAGCTTCATTACTTCTTTGTAACCTGCAGCTGTCCACCAATAAAATCCAGTTTTGGTAGTTTAACCAGCGTAGGGCTACAGTCCATGTACAGTCCAGCCGAGAAGGGCTCACCTTTGGTGCAGTGTATTTCCTGGAGCTTCATGTTGTTAAACTGTTGGTCATAGTAGGTGTTTCAGACCGGAGGTTTGAGGACGTGATTTTCACAGTGGGTAGTTTTACTACGACTACCTGAAGCAAGTGTTCTTGTTGTCTTTCCAAAGTCAAAGTTGGGAATATTTCCAGTTGCTAAGGTAAGTGTTTCTATCTTCCATATTAGCTTGCTGCCAGCAGTAGGAGGATGTTGTGCTGTATTTCAAGTCAGTAGTGAGGTGATAACAAAAGTAATGTAATGAGTTGTTTGGTTATAGGAAAACTGTAACATTATTACTGATATTTTATTAGTAATTACTAATATTAGTGTTGTACTGCTCACCACTGATAACAGTATTACTAATCAGCAGCTGACACACAGTGACAGATTGTCCTTATCATCTGTGACGAACTTCATTTCAATTTCTCAGAATTTTATATAAATCCTTCATTGCGAGGTCACTGTTTTGTTCCACATGTAAAAAGCAATTTGGTTATTGTGGAATATGACGCACGTATCTCCTCTCTTGCAAATAATTTGTAACCCTCCTCAAATTCTGTGCAGGACCTTTTCATTCCTAATACTGTGCAGTGCGCTCAGAGCCTGCTCTGTGTAATATGTTCCCTCCCCAACCCAAAGGCCTCACAGGAAGAAGCATGACAAAGGTTCAACCAACATATGCTAGCAGGTCATCAGTTGTCCTGGTAACTTTGCTCTGAGGCAAAGCCCACTCGCTGTGCTTTTGGCTGTCAAGGTTTCAGGTGCTGACATTTACTTTCATTCTGTTTATTCGCTCTCCATTTTTAGAAAATGGTTGAAAATGCTTATGTGTTTAAAATCTGACATACTCAGCACTCGTAACAGTAATTGTTATGATGTTGCACAACTGGGTTATCCTTGTCCTACAACAATATGACATGACACCTACTATACAGTACTTAAAATGAACTGAGGAAAAGCTGCTACATTTTTTTTCTCAAATAAAAGGAAAAAGAAAAATCTGTCCTCTTTATGACACTGTTGTCATGTTCCACTCATGAGGATGTCTGTGATTTATGGTATGTCTAGTTTTTTCCCATGTGATGTATACATTTTTTTTTTTTCTTCTGTGGGAATTTTCTGGGGTAACATCTGGATTTCATTTCACAGAGCTTGGTTTTGAAGACAGGACCTGCTGCCCCTTTCTGTAGAGATGGAGAAAAAGGGCAAATTCTCTGGTGAAAGACCAAATCCCTTAAAGATGGGAACCATTTTTTGGGATTAAGCCACGCTGTATTTGTGACATTCACAAAAAAACTGTTGCATATACTTGTATGTGTTTCGCATTTTAACCTTTTAAGTAAAGATCACACAAGAAAAGTGTTCAAATATTTGTTGTGCAGTTTTGGATGTTGGTGCAAAGTTTAAGGGAATATTTTGGCATTTCTGGACATGTGTTTATTAGCAGAGGGAAACAGCTCATTTAAGTTATTGAATTTCCATCTATAACACATTATATCCTGTTTCTTAAATCTATGTAAAAGTAAAGTTTAAAAACCACATATCGTTGATTTGCGGGTTACATGCCAAACTATTTCCAAGAGGTAGCTGCTCCTGGCCAAGAAATAGTCCCTGTTAAAAACTGAGCTCTACTGTTCCAGGCTGCCCTCACTGAAAGGTTGGCCATAAAGGTTAACTGTACTCTACTTACATTTATTGAAATGCGGTGCCCTCTAGTGGCCACCACAGTTATTAAAGGAGCAGAAGGGAAAGTGAGGTGTCGTACTATAAAAAGAAATAAAGTCCATGTCATGTTGTAAAGGGAGGGAGAAGAAGGGTAGGTGGGAGGGATTATGGATGGGTCAAACAAGCAAAGTGTCCCAAAGTGTTCGTGTCCCAAAGTCTGTGTTGACTTCTATTAACAACCTGGCGTAGTATGCTAGCATGGATGGCATTCTTCATTAGCTTCAGCTTCTGTCACAGGACATACATAATGTTACATTAGTAACAAAAGTAATTATTAAAAGCCAAACTATGATGTTTTCTCTAAACCTAACCACCTGGTGTTGCTACCTAAACCTAACCACAATGTTTTATAACGTAACAGAGAGTGTTTCGTAACGTTAACAGCAAGTTTTAATCCGCAATCGTTAGGTCGGCAATACATGTTGTTTTGGGGATGGTTGCATATAGGCTACATTTTTGGAAGTCAATATGTAGTTTAGATATAAGGGAGAGTGACTGTTGTGTCTCAAGAAAGCTCTTAAACCATATTAACTTGAGAAAGGTTACATCATTTTACTGATCATAGATTCTTTAAGTCATTTCATGGCAATAATGTGTTCAAGGTAGAAAGTGGTTTTAGGCATATTTGAGTATTTAACGTAATTCCAATAAAAAAAAGTCCTGTGAAGCCTGTTCTCCACCCTGTTTGACAGAGTATCTCTTGCCCTGCCAGCCAGTCAGCATATCACTGGCACCATGACCACTTCCTTCCTCTATTGACTCCTTCCCTTTCTTTAGTCTCCTGACTGATATCAGCTGTGACATACATTAACAATGCCATTTGGTTTAACCCATCCTCAGAGTGGAAAAACATGCTGAAGCTCGGTCTGGTGAGCTGACACTGTCTTGCTAGCATCCCCGCAAAAATGTATGGCCATTTCCTTCTTTTCCCCTCAGTTTCCTGTGTTCTCAGAAGGACAGATTGTGGGTCGTCAACCCCCCACCCACACAGACACCAAACCCCATTTCCCACTTTAAAAAACAGACACACCCAGGTTCTTTCTCGAACACACTCTCTCACTCAAGGAGGGGACAAAAGAAGAACAGGAAGAGCTTTAACTTCCAGACTTTCTATTTCTATTGTTCTGTCTTGTTTTTCCTTTTGGCTAGTTGGGGACAAGCCTGGTCATTCATAATACAAACTTCACCGTGAGCACTCACACTGCCTTCTTCTAGAGAAGGAGCACACTCAAGAGAATCTTTTCATGTATATGGGTTAACAGGAATCAGGAAAGACTGTTGAAGCAATTGATGCTATGGATACCTGGCAACAGCTTAAAAGTATGTTTAAGTATTTTACCAGTTTTATCAACTTTAGTTTTTTTTTTTCTTTTTTCTATTGCTTCATTAACTCAACATCATGGGGAATGAGTCTCTGCCCATCAGTGATTTCTGTCTATCTCCAAACAATTACAGAAAAAAAAATCCCCAAAAAACAAACAAACAAAAAGAAAGATAAAGCAAAGATAAGAGGAAAATCAATCCATTTCATCGGGAATTAGCATATTCAGTCTAGTGTTGGCAACCAGGAAGCAAAGATGTTAGCTGGCAAGAATGTCTGTTGTCAGTTGTTTTCAAAGATATAGTTATCAGTGAGTAGTGAATAGGCCAGAAGTTCAATTGTGTAGCTATCTCCATTAGCAGCTCATAGTAAAAGTTATGTTGAAGAGGGAATCCTTTGTTGTAGCTACCATGAGTAATAAACCTAAAAGCCCCAATTATTAATGCACATTGAATGAGCATGTGGCGAGTAAAACCTTTAAGTGATTTAGTGGCCTTATCCTAACCGCAGTCACTGTTCTTTCAGTGTTTGTACACTCACCATCAATATCAACCTCCCCCATACCACTTTTATTCTTTTCAAGAACTTTAATTTCTCCAAAATGTAACAGGCAAAACTTGTAGACTCAAAAGGTAGCTCTGAAAAGTTTGTATCTTACCTCCTTATGGTTGACTGCAGCCGCCAGGGTGTGTTCATGCACTGTTCATTTGTATACCCATGAAAGGTAATGCCCCACAATTCGTATATAACCCATGTAATCATTAGCCATTAATTTGTGTATAACCCATGTAATCAGGATGACTGCAATCCTGATTAGTAGTATAACCAATCAGGATCGCACTCATATAACACTGAAAGTCAGTATAAGAAGGCAGGTTGGGGTGGTGGATGGGTCAAACAACACAGGACTTTACCCCAGGACACCGGTGTTTGGGACAGTGTGAAACCAAGCACTTTGTTATCATTTGCCTTCTCTAAACCTAACCTACGTAACTTTACTTGCCTACATACTTGCGGATCTACATAACTAAACATGAAGTGCATAACTTCATCTACATAACATGACAATTTTTTGGCCAGTTACAAATGTGGGTCTACATATTAATTTTGCTACTCTTACGTTTACTGTGTTTCGCACCACTCTGGTCTAATGGGAGATAGATAGTGCTAGCTGCGCCACTCATCTGGCCATCTCTGTTAGTAACACCATCCTGACAACAGGATTTGTGATACTTAAAGTATCAGTTTAAAATAATGTTACTGTTGCTGTGGAAACATTGTGTAGTCGCAGAATGAGCAGTGTTGCTAGCTAACTAACGTCATCTCCCCCCTGACCCAGGTGGAGTGCGCTGCAGAGCGGCCAAGATGCCAGTGGAGATGGAGTTTGCGAAGTGGGCATGTTTCCACATGGTAACGCGGCTTGCCAGCTGTCTGTCAGCAAAGTCAACAGAAACCAAAATAAAAGGAAAGACATTTATGTCAGCACATTAGCCCTAAATTTCACTCAGTCATGAGGATACATGAGAGCAGAAGTCATAGCTTGGAGTCTTATTCAAAGGACTGGAGACACAGTAGATTGCAGTTTCAGTGAATCAACATGCACAGAAACTCCAAAACCCTTCTGCAACATAATCTACTTTTCCGCTGTCCTGTATGGTAACAAAACCTTATTCTGCTTGTCTGTTTTTAGCCCCTTTGGTCCTGAAACATCTCAAAGACTTTGAATTGGTATGAAATTTTGTTTTGTTTTGGTGTTCATGTTCCCCAGAGAAAGAGTCCTACTGACTTTGGTGATCTGAATTTTTATCAGGCACCACCAGCAGGTCAAAGTTTTCGCTCATACATGAAATAAAACCAGCTACAGTAGCTTGCCAACTGTCCCTGTGAGTAGTCTCTTCACCCCCACCTATTTGGTAAAGAGATGTGGATGAAAAGCTGTTCCAGTTTTTGGTGTGGTTTAACTCTTATGAAAGTCACAGCAACTAAAAAGCAAAGAAATTCAGACTGTGTGTCATTAGTAAAAATTGACAACAATAAAAAAAATATATTGTAATCCAGCACTGTCTGTGCTCAATTTATTAAAGAGTCATAAGAATTTAAGGCAGTAGCAGGCTGATATGTGATGCAGACTAACTCATGTCCCACAGGAGATCTATTTTTTTCTGCTGTCTATATTTCTGAAATTAATTTGAGAAATTTATTCAGGATATGATTTTGCTTTGAGGTTCCAGAAGGCACAGCAGAGCAGTGAAAACGTGTTTCCTTAATTAAACCAGCCAACCATGGCCACAGTATCTGCCTGTCTGTGTTTCCCTTCAGGACTGAAAAGCGATATTTTAGGACTTCCGTTTCTGTTCCCAAATATTCCCACTGACATCTGTGTTTTGAGTGAGAGTGGATGCACCTGTTAGTGTGAGCTTCTCTGTGAGGATGTTGGTTTTGTAAAGGATTGCAGATTGACAGTAGAGTACTGATACTTTTATAATGCAAGAGACAGCAATTTCCTCTAAGATATTCCTAAAGCTTTGGAACACTCTTCCTGTGAGATGATTGTTCTCTATTTTTGACAACCTTTGTCATCAAAACATAATGATATCAGAGCTGGCAGAATAAGAGAAGTGTTAGTTTGGCCTTGTGAGACAAATGCAGCAAGATAAGTGGAACTGCCGCAACATGTATGATGAATGCAGCAGTTATGGACCATTTAATTTCCTCATTTTAAGTAAGAATTGTTTTGCAAGAAATCCAATATTAAATATTGTTACTTTGCTCCTGACATAAAATTCCATTAACCTGTCTTTATAATTATTATTCCAATTGCAGTCACCCAATATTCACTTTCTCTTGTCAGTTCCTTTTGCAAATATCCTATGCTTAGTAAGTCATTTATACATGCACTTTTAAGACATTTTAAAATGAATCCTACACAACTTTATGAAAATTCAAATCACTGCTATTCTTAAAAGCCATATTCTACTGTATATGCTGTTGTTAGAATAGAATTTATTTGTATTTCTTTATCCAATGTAAGATATGATTTAAAGTACAATCCTCATTTAAATTTCATGGAGATGTGCCACAACAATGCTTGACCAACAGAATCCATTCATTATTTAAGATGGCCATTTAAAATTAGTTGTGATAGTTAAAGGGCTAGTGTGTAGGATTTAATGGAATATATTGGTTGAAATTGTATATAATCTTTATAACTATGTTTTCTTTAGTGAATACTCACCTGAAAGGATCATCCTGTTCATTTCCCTTAAAATGAGAGGATTCAGAAGTCAGAGGTCACAGACTGCACAGCTAAGTTCAAAATGAGGGAAATAAGCCATACTCAAGTACAGAGAGAAGCTTAAATATGACAAGACAAACAAACAAACACCCAGCAAAGTTGAAATTGAATCAGTAAAGATGATATATTAGGCCATCAAAATTTGACAATATTCAGCCTTTAGGGATTATGAGTATATACAGCATATGTCAAAGAAATGTGTGGGTTTGTTTTTAAAGTCTTGTTTGCAAGGTTGCCTACCACTACCACTTGAAACCTGGGGTGTTTACACAGTGGAAAAGGGGGTTTGTCATTTGGTAATGAAAATGTGCTCCTCAAATTTATGTTTTGTATTTTAAAATGTCTTTAAGTCTTGATGTATTTGAAGTATTAACTTTGTCCTGATTGTGATGATTAAAGATCTAGGGGTTAACTGTGAATCTCTGGCCAGGGGTTGTCAGGATATCTTTCCATGGACCTGTCAGTGTTATGGGAAAAACATATAAGCCTTATTGTTATTTCCATGTAATTTCCATTCATTTCAGGTTTTAGTGGAGCTCTTTTGTTTATGTCATCTCAATGTCATGTTTTTCTGCTATGGTTTAACGGCACTGACTGAAAAATTAGCACTACCATGCGGCCAACCCCTAATATTTTTATCATGGTAGTGGTTGGAATTGCACAATTTTTGAAATTCTTGAACTTTATTTTAAATTTACACTGAAATTGGATGAAAACTTGGCTTGTGATATAGGAGTCTAACTATGCAACAATTAAAAGTCATAAATAAACTCACAGGCCATTAGAGAAGGGCAGCAGGGATTGCTATAGTATCATAAAGTCTCTCGTAGTTCAGGCTGTGTCCTCAAAATGATATTTATATACAACTAATTTGAAATGGCAAATACGTTTTTCAGGGAACTGTAATACCCAGCAAATGATGTCTTCTATAAAGATCATGTGGAGATGACGTACCTGGCAAGTTGCAAAAAAAATGTTGCTCACCTGCTTTTCCAACTGGGTGAGGCAATCATGAAATTCAGCTAATTTTGATCTGACTTTTATCAGAAACATAGCACTGAACCAGCACTGCCAAAAGTAACAAACAACATTCTTGCACCTGCTGATGAAGGGGAATATTCCATTTTAGTTTGACTTATCTGCTGCATTTGGTACCACCGATCATACCACTGTACTTGATAGATTGCAGAACTGGGTTGGTATCTCTGGTGTATCTCTTGTGCTTAAATGGTTTTCCTCACACTTGTCTGACAGACGCTATAAGGTTCTCATTAACAAATATGTGTCTTCCTCCACTTGTCTCTTATGTGAGGTCTCACAAGGGTCAATCCTATTTATTTTGCTACCTCTGGGCAATCTGCTTAATTCCTCAAGTAGTATCTCTTACCATTGCTATGCAGATGACACACAGCTTTATTTCTCTGTTAAGTCTCATAATTTTAATAATCTTGCCACCCTTTATGACTGCATAGCTTCTGTTACAAATTTGATGTCTCAAAATTTCCTTCATCTTAATTCTGACAAAACTGATGTCCTTCTGATCGGCTCTGATTGCTATACTAAGGAGGTCAGTCGATATATTGGCCCCTTCCCTTATAATATCAAGACTGCC
>JAPZEB010000005.1:26524413-26541597 GCA_029783705.1 Chaetodon striatus
AAAAAAAAAAAAAAAAAAAAAAAAAAAAAGGAAAACATTATAAACCCCCCTCGAAAACGAGATGATTCATCTCAAGGGCTTTATCCAAATAAACAAATGTCAATTTCAATAAAAGACACACTGCCATTGCCTCTTTCTTACTAAGGACAGAGAAGGGTTAAACAAAAAAGCAGGCTTCCAAAACAGACATTCTGGGAAGCTAAAGTGTAGCTACTGAAGCAGGGGTCCAGTATGCTCCAGGTCCAAATCAAGGGCACGGGAACTTTCTTTTCAACACATGCAGGAAGTTTCCACAGGCCATCCCCAGTGCAGGCACACCACTTAGGCTGTTAATTCCGTTTAATACCATCACCAACTCCCATTTCCTTTCAACAGTTGCTGTGAGTTTGTTTAAGAGGTTGGGTTGGCTCACTGTATCTTGTTTCACATGACACTCCACCACCACTCGATGAGCACTTTGGGATGCAGTTAATCTCTGAGTTACATGTTGCGCAAAGTCCTAGAGAGTGGCTGAATGGAAGATATCAGAACATTTTGTTTCAATGTTGAATGTTAGGAGAGATCTGGGTGGACCAGGCAATTGTACTGGCACACACTGTTTTTTTAAACAAAGCAATAAGTGCTTTAAAGTCTCAACAATCATAAGAGTACTCTGATAGTATGTTGCATCGCTTTCTGTCACTGATGCTTTATTACTATCTGAGCAACACATAATACACCGCACAACGCAAACTGTGCAACACAACAAGCAGGTTAGAAAGGGTTCCAGTTCTAGCACAGATTTGACCTGAGTGTGACGTTCACTTCTGTCTGTGTCAGTGTCTCTTAGTTTGTCTTAGCTCCACCTTATCCTTCCTGCCCATCCTACCAAGTGCCTTGAGGACACAAAGCGTTCTCATCTTCACTCACCACACCTATATTTCACAGCCAAAGTGTATTCATCTTACAGGAGCCTCTGTGCTGTTCATATTTTCCATTTCAGACTCACCCTTATCATTATTTTGAAGTCATCCAGTTCATTATTTTTTGACTCCAGGTTTTTTGCCCTTGAAAGGACACTTTAGCTGAAAGGCTACGATTTAGGAATTACTGTTGAGAACCTGACAATCATCTAATACTAAGACAGAAGAAAATCGGTATCAGTAAACATCTTCAAAATGAGAGCTAGAAAACGCAAGATTAGTTTTATATGTTTTCCTGTTTGTACTCTACAGGATAAATGAGACAGGAATAAGAACGAAATGATGACCATGGTTCTAATGCGATATCATTCGAAAGTCCTTGATGTCTTTTATTCTGCACTGCTATTTGAAGCTCTCAGTATGATAGGCTTTCTAATGTAACTTTAACCTAGCTGTGCATATGCTCATACTCGGCAGACTGAGTGACATGTGGTTAAAATAAGCAGTGTAGCAGGTGGTGATTAAACTGAACAGAAGGAGATACATGAAATACTGTGAATGGTTTAGAGATCGCACGCTTTAAATATACTAAATGACAATGGAAAAACATATGATACAATTTTATTGAAAATCCTGAGATATCAAAAAGATCTACCTATTTACAATATTCAACCAATCATTGCAAATGCAAGTATCAGGTCCACACACATTTGTCCTCAAACACATCACTGTAGCTGTCAGATAAAGATTGTCACATATTGTCATATTGGCAAATCACAGAGGAAGGAAACAGATTGGGACAAACACAATGAAGCTTACAGTAAATCACATCATAGCAATCATTTGTGACAGAAAAAGGCATGAATAGACTCATTGTCTTCTGTATGGGACTGAGTTTAGATGAACATGCCCTGCTCTGCTGCCAAGAACACAGTTAATATAATCAGAATGGGATGGGGATGAACTCGTTGCCCCGTGAAGTTTAGCTGGTCAGTGATGCTGACATACCAAATGTCCTACAGTGCCATCTGACACGGGTTACAATGACCTCAACAAGTTCCCAGACATGAACGACAAAGTTGGTCTTTTGTCCGCCACTGTTATTGTGAAAACTGCTTTACATTAACAACGGATTCAATTATGATGTGGATGTGAAAGGATGTTGTCATAAACCCACAGACTATCACTAAACTATACATTCCACGATTTTACTGTCATTTCCAGATATATCAGACAGCTGTTTTCAGCACAAAGCTCTTAAACCCCTCTACATGTTACTTATTCAGCACAGAACAACAGACACAACCCAGTTGGCAACTAGTTGATTAACATAGTGGCCCATTTGGCAGCTAAAGAGCCAGATGATTCCCACAGGAGGGACACTCTAGAGTCCACCATATCAATTCAGAAGATGCTTACACCGTGTGTGTGTGTGTGTGTGTGTGTGTGTGTGTGTGTGTGTGTGTGTGTGTACGTGTGCGTGTGTGTGTGTGTATGTGTTAGGGGTGGTAATGTTAGGCTGTTTGTTCCACTGCTGTGGTCCAAACTCTTAAACCCTCAATTTTAACAAACATTGGAGGGACAGCCATGAAATTTGGAACAGATACCCATGTTACCCAGACAGCAAATAGAATGCTATTGTCTTTGGTGATCTCCTGATTTAACCTTTAGTGCCACCATGAGGTGGGCATTTGTGGTTTTTACTCAAATGTCTCAACAGCTATTGAATGGAATGGCGCAAAGCAGATGCTCAACTCACCCATGCCCTGTGGCAGCTCTGAGTAGAAAGCACTTCCTTTAAAAGTTGAACAGCAGTGTAATCTGATGAGGCAGCTGGTTAAACTCCAGATGAGCCTGACTGCAGCCTCAGGTCCTCCAGCAGATTTTTATTAGCTGTTTTGCTGGCTGTAGATTAAAAACAAATGATCTGGCCTTAACCATTAGGGCTTGTCAATTTTAAAACAACTTGCATGCGAAGCTCAGTCTGGCTAAATCTGTTCTCTGTTCTGTTTCACTTTTATAGAGTTCAAAGAGTATTCTTTTCTTCCATAATTTACATTTGCTATTGTTTCTAAAGCATTTTTAACTGTTTTGTAAAGTGCTACGTAAGTAAAAACCACAAAGATGATAATTATAAATTACAAATGTATGCAAATATATTAAAATTCACAGCCATCAGTCAGCCAATATTTCCACAGGGAGAGGCGTCAAAACAGTTGAGATACTCTATGATAATGACATACCACTTGTTATTGCTCCTGCCCTCTGACTAGGATACCAATGCTTTATGTTTTCCCAAACAGAACATGAAAAGGTCTTTGAAATGCATTTTTATGTCTGTTTTCCAAGCCTCACTTCACAATGCAAAATTGATCCTGCACATCCACTGATACTAAACCTAAAAATCAATCAAGGACATGATTTCATATATTGTGTATGAGCATTGAGTGGGGGTGGCTGGACTATTCCTGAAACCCATCAAAACCTGTGTGTTGAGCACTTGAAATCGTGGGTGGGCTCTGTTGCCTTTTTCCATAATGCAACAGGGTGAGAGCAAATTCTATTTTCCGTGAGTTGACTGTCACTTTAAGTGGGCTCACAGGTCACGTTAGTCATTGTTATGATGAGTCATTCATGCTGCAGTGCTGGAACTAACTCTGCGTCAGATGCAGAGTTTATTTTCTACAAACATCACAGTAGATATCTATTTTTGATATCCATATCCTAAGTTGAACAGTCAGGGTTCCTTAAATATAAAAAATCCAGTTAGTATGGTTGATTGACATACACGTGACATTTGCGACGACACCTGGCATAAAAAAGTCCACCTACAGTACCAGCTTTCTCTAGTGCTTTCAAACACATCACATGGTCTTCATCATTTGGAGATAGATCAGATGACATACAAGCTAAGTAGCTGTTGCTTCATCCATAGCACTCTGTAGGATGTGAACTAAATCATTCTTTATCAACAGATATCCATGACAACTGAAAAAACAAACCAATCTTCAGTAAAAAGGTTGGCATCGTACATTTCTACAAGCCGCCAATACGTTACATTTGTATGTTATTGTGGCAGATACATTGAAACTTTACGTTTCAACAACACTGTGGTTAACATGTGGTTAGATTCAGGCACAAAAACCACTTGGTGATGGTTAGGAAAATATCATGATTTGGCTTAAAATACCCAGTTTTGGTTGCACAATCCCAGCTGTAAACACAGCAATGTCTCAGCCGCTATTTGTGGCACTGTCCTCTGTGGAAAAAACAGCTACAGCAATGTTTGGAGGCTAAAACGCTGCTTATTTGGGCGTGTTGTGTCACACCACTTAGCACCAAGTATGAACTTTCATGCATGACAGCTCTTATTATGAATAAATCTTTTAACATAAATGAAAAGAAAGTCAAACACACTCATTACACATGATGTTGCATACTTGTTTCATTGATAATTTAATTTTCAAAATAGAATAAACTCCACTACTTCATAACCAATAGTGTCAGCATTTATTTTGTTCAGTCATAGTCCTGAACTTTTAAAGCCCAAACTTGGAATGTGTAATATAATCATGTTCCTTTCTGAAGATGTTTTAAAGTGGTGTCCCTAGAATAGAAGACCACTTAACATGAAAGCTGCTTTGGCAGTATGTATTAGCACAGTGCTTTATGAAGTTAAAATCTCCATAAAGTACTTGAAAAATCAAAGCAGGGATACAGTTTGTTATGTTTAGTTGTCTGGGTTGCTGACTAATAGGTTCTTGTTCCTGTTTTGTGTTCTGCTTTTGTCCATCTGGGGTTAGATAAGGTTTTCCATTTACAGTACAGCAGACTAAAATCTGTAAAGACAAGCATCTGGAGGCACATGAGGGCCACTCCTATGTGTATTTTTGTAACTCCTAACCTGACACCGTCTATATTCTTTAGACTCCACCTCTCTGGTCCACCAAACAGATTAATAAAATAGATAAATATTTGTAAACGCAGGTTGTGAGTAAATGCTTGTATGCATTGCAAATGTTCCAAAGTAAGTCAAGCCAGAACAACTTATTTACAGAGGTTTAAAGCAATGATAAATTGTAAGTGTTTTTTTCAGTCTGTCCTCTAATGCAAAGCCCGCCAGCAGTCCCACAATGGAGTCAACATTAATTCAATATCATTCCCTTAATTGCATTCACTTACGAGCAGAGGGTAAAAGATGGAGCACAGATTTTGTCAACAATACATCCTCTGTTTACAGAAATTTCTTATCTAGGGATGTGCAGGAGATTAAACATGGGGACAATTTATTTTGTTTGGGACTGGAAAAGGAAACGGCATTGCAACTCACTAAACCAGTAGATAAAATCATAAATACCACATTCAAACCAACCATGGGTTTTAAAACAATTAAACCATGACATCAGTTCTGCAGGAAAGAACATATTTTTCTACATTTTTCTTTTACATCTTCATACTGTATTTTCTATGTTTATTTATAATTTCAGCCTAAAATGTATTATCAGGCAAGCAGTTACAGCTGGGATTAACATCTGTTGTTCTCTCTAAAACTCACATTATGACAGTTGTTCCCAAGCCGGGGGTCAGGGGTTGCCAGATAATTCTGACAAGGTTGCAACATGATTAACGAGATAGAAAAGAAGAAGACAAAACATTACTGCTCCACATAATTTGTTTATTTTTCTTGCTCCTCTCAATCTTTGCCTTTTTATTGTGAAATACTGCAGACTTCTTCTTCATCAGGACTGTAAAACCTAAAAAATGACAAAAAAAATAAGAGAGAAAAACATCTCTATATAGTTTTTGTGCTTGTGGCTCGTGGAGAATCTGTAATGAATGGTCATGAGTCGGCACTGTCAAGCTATAAAGGGTCACTGGCCAAAAGGCTTGTAAACCTGTGCATTCTGATGAATAAATATCTGTATTTAACCTTCATTTGCCATGTTGCACTGGGCTGACACGCAGTACACTCAAAGGGCATAAACATCCCTGGGAAATGATCTTTTTAGTTCAATGGTTCCTGTTCCTCAAATGCTTCAATTCATGTCATGGACAATATGGTCACATCCGCTATTTGGTGCTGCTTAGTCCCACATGTATTCAATATGCACTGCAGTATTTGGAAATCTACATCGTGTTATTTATTAGGTAGGAGAACATTTGTACGAGCTGAGCTGTGTGTGCATTCATGTGTAAGATTTTTCAAGGTGCAGTGCTCATCCAGCTGATTGCTGCACAAACCCATCACAGTTCATTATCATGACACACCGGTGTATTTACATTACCTACTCTTACACTCTTGCAAACCTGCTGCACCCAGACTGTGTGCTGCTTGGTAAGGTGATCTCTAACCCCACTGCCACTTACTTTTACTGGTATGCCACTTATTTCTAGTGTGCCACAGCCACTGCTCTTGTGCTCAGATGTCTTGCTTGGAGTCAGACAAAGAATCTTTAAAGACACTGTCTTCTCTGTCTACCTTAACCCAGTGTTGGAGCTCTTTTTTTACATTCATATCCACTCATATCCATCTAGTCTTTCGCTATTTAAGGCTATATGTGATGTTAAATGGAAGCCTTTCTGTTACGTGAGGGGACTGATAAATGCAACTGTTACGCATCTGGCATTGACAAGGTGTTACAACAGCTCAGGGAAGAACACTGAATTTGTCAATTTGCCGTAATGCTTTCCATTAGTCTCATATGAAACTCATCTGGGCACTGACATCTCAGCAAAAAGGCCTTCAGTACACTGAAGAGGTTACCATTACTTTTCAGTGCTGGAATGTATCTAATTACTGTACATGTATTCAAGTACTGTACTTCAGTAAATTTGAGGTACTTGACTATTTCCATTTTATGCAACTTGAAACTCTGCCTTTGACCTTTCACTCCACCACATGTTATTAGATACTTTACAGACTGAAAATTTACATAGGAAGATATATGATATAACCTACAATGCATTAATAAAGATTAAACCAGTGTTCCCCAACCCATTTGGTTTGTGACCCCATACAAAAAAAACAGTGTCAGCTGGGGCTCCTCGCCACTGGCTTCAGATGTCTGCAAATTATTAGCAGCAGTTCCACCAAAGAACAATTTCCCCTCCAAATTTCTCAGATGGTTTCATTTAAATAACAGTTAAAGGATCAAATAGGTAAAACTCCCCAATTTTAACAATAAAAAAGCAAAGATTAGGAAAAGTCTGAAAAATGAATACAAACCTCTTTTAACTTTCTTTCTGCCCCATTAATCATTTCATGACCCCTCAGACTTATCATGCAACTCTATGGTGGTGGTCGGATCACCACTAGATTAAACTGCTTAAGACTAGACCTTGACCAACTGTAAAATGCATTTTATTGATACATCAATGATGTCATTTATTGGAATATAACAACCACATGAGCAGATTTTCTGCAATGCCATTACTTTTAATCGGTGATGTAAGATAGTTATAATAGGCTCCAGTAAACACTATTATGATGGTCCTTAGCACACGCTGTAGTGTCACATATCATCCCATCACATTATCAGGCTGAGGCTTGACACTGGGCAACATCAACATACATATTACCCAGCAATCATCATTGCATATCTGTATATGACAAAATAAAAAAAAACAAAGAAAATAATAAATCATCCATTTATTTAATAATTTTATTAGCTTTTTTTATATAGTATATGTAGAATAAGCATACAATTTTGCTATAGATATTACTGACTGTTCTCCAAAATAATAATACTAGATCTGAGTTTGCCTTTTTCGAGGGCATATATAGCAAATGTCACCATTTTTAATTTAATGAGAGTTCTTTGAACATAGGCATTTTTCAAAGGTGGCATCACTCACAAGGGCCCAGTCTTTGCCCAACACATTGTTGGAGGGCCTGCTGTCTCTGTGAGCCCCCCCACCGCACGGACCCCGGTGCAACCACACTGCCCGCACCGTCTATATTAACACCCCTGCTTTTAATACTTTAAGTAAATGTAGCTGATAATACCTTGTACTACTAGTTGTGGCACTCATCCTTAGAGATAGGGTGAGGAGCACAGACAGGGAGAGCTTGGAGTAGAGCCGCTGCTCCTTTGTGCCGAAAGAGGTCAGTTGAGGTGGTTCGGGCATCTGATCAGGATGCCTCCTGGACGCCTCACGTTAGAGGTGTTCTGGGCACGTCCCACTGGTAGAAGGAGACCCAGAACACCCTGGAGGGATTACATATCTTGTCTGGCCTGGGAACGCCTCTGGGTCCCCCAGGGGGAGCTGGAAAGCGTTGCTGGGGAGAGGGATGTCTGGAATACTTTGCTCAGCCTGCTGCCTGCACGACCCAGCTGCGGATAAGCGGTTGAAAATGGATGGATGGATTGATAATATATTTAGCTAAAATTTCTAGATTCTGCACCTGTGTACTCCCTGTTTACCTCCAGTGGAAGATGGAGCTTTATCAGGATGCATCTCTTGTTGGCATGACTCACATGAATAATTGAGATTCACAACAAGCTGGTTGGGACACATTGATCTCACTATTACTGATCAGCTCATAATTGAATTAAGAGCCATCTCCTCCAGTTATGTTTGCCATATGACTGCACTGTACTGTGTGGTGTTTGCAGTCACAAACTGGCTCAGGGACTGTGACAAGGAGGGAGTCCACACCACACGAGGTTATACTTTAAAACAAAGATGATTTATTAAAACAAGGATACCACAAAAAATCAATGGCGTGGAACGGATGTGTGTCTTCAGTGGTGTGGTGGAGGGTATATGCATGTATACGGCGTATACCCAACTCTTTTTCTGACTGTTTACAACATACCCACCTATGAGCCTCATCGGTTACATATCCATCACCCTAGTAGTACAACCACTTCATCAACCACCACAGCACCACTATGTGTCATGGGTGCTGCGGAGGTGTTGTAGGGTGGATGCCAGGGGTAGGAAGAGAGGACAGAGTGAACATACGGGCCAGCATTTATAGCTCAAGGGCTAAACTGGAATATGAAAAATTTAACAATTGGTATAATGTTTCCTTGCTCTCCAGAAAATTGCCTCTACGTTGTTTTTGTTCGTAGTAAGTTGAATGTTTTGCTTTCCCTAATGTATTTTTTCCCTCCAAATACCACCCGATTATGCACCAGTATGGGTTACATGTGGATGGAGAAACATAACTATCTTTACGACAACAAACAAAGAGGGTATGCACACTTCGAGGCAGTGGTTTCTCACAATTGCAGGAAGACTCTTTAGTACTTATGGCCCACTCAGTTAGGAGCAACCTGGGCAGACATTTCCTGGTGTGATAGCAGAGCTCTGCAGTTTGTCTTGTTAGCAGACGTCCTGAATAGTCGGCTCCATAAACAAGCCACTTCTTCCCCTTTTCTCTACTTAACGGAGAGAATTTGTGTAAATTGTTTAACATTACACCACGTCTTGCTGAGTGACATACTTTACTGGAGGAAACCTTGTTTTGTCTTCACGGAGCAAGAGGAAGAAATAGTTAAACTGCCACTGGAACCAGGCTCATATATTCAACTCAAAGGCTCAAAAACAACATCCATACAGTTTAACATAGAAAAAAAACCCCTATAAAATAGACAATAAATATGGGATCCAGGCTTCACAATGTGTGCTGGTTCCTAATTCATTTTTATCTTCTTCTTTTTATGTCCACATAGAAATAAAATATCTGTATGGAAATAACAAGGTGAAATTCGTCTTTTTAATTATGTGCAAACAAAACATCTACATGAAAACAAGCAGTGTGTGGGTAGACTTCCTGTGATGGAAATTAATTATGAATCAATTATGTCTACGTAGAGTAGAATAAAAACAGCAAAAGAAGCAGTGTGTGGATATTTCAGTATTTTAGCGCCATTTAATTGAAACCCAAGCAGCTCCTGACTGTTATTGTGAGCAGATGGTCTTGGATTTAAGATGAAACAACACTGCTATCAGTTGATCATAATCAGTAAACACAAAGTGAAGTTGGTGGGAATGTCTTTAATTTGCAGGTATTTAGTCATAAAACAGACAAATACAACAGTTTGACTTGATGGTGCTAGATGAAAAGTCAGGAGATCATCAAAGTTATTGGAATTCATCCTGAGAGAGTAAATGTTTGTGGCAAATCAATCCATTATGTACTTGTTGAGACATTTAACTGTGAGTAAAAAATGCCACCCTACTGGTGGTGCTAGGAGAGCACCAGACTTATTGGGATATATCATCTTTGAATAATGAATGTCTGTATTTTGCAGCAATCCATCCAGTTGATGTTGAGATTTTTTAACTCAATGTGAAAACTTTGATCTGTTCATGGTGATCAGTCTGGTTTACACCTTTTATTAGCATGTGTCTTAACTGTCTCAACTGGACAGCTCTTTGTCTGTCTTTTCATACCTGGCATTAGAATGTACCTTTATCATAGACTGTACTGAAAGGTCGCTCGTAGTCTTTTGAAGCCTTGAGTTTGGCATTTCGGCCATCACCAATTTGAAATTTTTGGAGCCAGAGTGACTATAGTTGGATAATATTTGGGTTTAGCTGTGGAGGAGCAAGGGGTGGATCTGACTCACAGACTGTAGTGACGCGTCACAGATAGCCTGTCACTAAAGTGGCCCCGCCCTTCAACCTTAACTTTAAGTCTTAGCCTTAGCGCAGTGGGGTTATTCCTTGGCATGTTCCAGGCAAACTAAATCACCCAAGATATTTAATGCACTCATCGTATCTCATGCACATTATAGCGTGCAAATGAGTATGTACTTCCACCTACTCAGAGGACATCAGTTGAGAAAGCAGTCTTTCAGCATGGTCCAGGACATATTTGCGTACACTCTGCCGACAGAATGTTGCCATATGCGACCCAGACCACTTCTGAATGTGGTCTGAGTGATCAGATCTGAAGACGCATCGGGAATGCATTGGGTGCATTCACACTTGTACTTAGAGTTGTCCACTGGTGATCTGATCGCCCAAGATGGATGTTATTACCAGGTGTAAACAGGGTCATAGATGAAAAGTCATGAGATCACCAAAGTCAGAAGGACTTGCCCTCTAGGAACTATAAGGTACAACATTTCATGGCAATCCATCTTATACAGACATTTCACTCTGGATCAAAGTGGTGGACCAACCAGCTGACACTGCCATCCCTAAATCCCTGCTGCTAGCATAATTGAAAACAATGCTTGATAATGCTGATGTGACCAGTAGAGATAAAGCAGTAACCAAAGTATGTATGTCATTGGTTTAGGATAAATAAAAGCAATTAATAACACAAATTTGAAAAAGACTCGGCACAAACAAAGCACATATGGAGTCGATGTTGCTTCTGTCAGAGGTGGAACTAGTGCTGATGCTGTTTGTGTGAGTTGAACTGCTGATCTCTTCCGAGTTCCAGGGGACAGATTTAGCAAGGAGTTAAATCTCTAAACCTCTGGTGTCAAATCCAAGGGCATAGGAAGTGTGACCGTTACAGTGCACAGTGATTGTATGTCCGTTGCCATGGACACAAATACATGCACACCATACATGGACCGGAAAATTCCTCAATATGCATTTTTTAGAACTAAATATATGAAACAATTACACTTCCGTTAGACTGTTAATTTACACAGCACAAACATGCAACATACACATTATTCACACACACTCGTTTAAAAAAACAAACATGCTGGGACTCACACATGCACCTATGCCCATACAAAAACACACAGCTCTCATTACACGCACGCAAAAGGCCCTGTCAAGGCTTAGCCTTGTATTCTCACTTTCTGCAGTGTCCATGCCACTGTTACGATACACCTGTCATCACACTCCCCCGACGTCAGCTGCCAAACAGCTTTCTGGCTGATGTGCATTAGCGACTTCCTGGAAGCTCTTCAAGCTGGATATAGACCCACAGGCACAGTACCGTTTCACAGATTGACCAATAAAGCTGCCAGCTGCTGACAGAACCCTCTTCTTGAACAATAAGTGTTCCTGAGCAGGGTGGATATGTCGGGTTAAGCCCACTTATGTACGGATATATAAAATAATGTTCAATTGTTTGGAGAATAAAAAAATACATAAATCACAACTTATAGCAGAACACCTCTCCAACTGTGCAATATGGTGCTTTGCATGCATCGGTGCAGGAAAACATATCTGCTGTTGATTGCTCAGTCAGTGGAGTGAAAAAACTGACACAGTAGCATGCAAACATGTGCAGTGACTTTGCACTTCTGGCAAATTGCATTGCAATTAGTGAGTTTCTCAGCGGCTTTATTAGTATGTTATCAACAACCACAGCGTTCCAACATAAACTCTAAACCTGTACCATTCTTCTCTTTACTTGCTTTTTTTGCATTTAGGTAAACAGCACTGACAAACTATTGGATATCTTAGTTTATAACACAGCAATACATTTCACAAGCGTCCATGTGTTTTTGGTTATGCAATGGGTAATAGTCATTTTACACCTCAACCTAAACAGGTTGACAATACATAAATAAATCAGATGGATAATGCAACAGTGTATATGTCACATCCTCCAAAAATCCTACCCAAAAAAAAGATCTCTGCTGCCTGTTTGATCACCTACTCTCGCTCTCAGTCAACCAATCCTCCTCTGACAAAAGCATTCAGTTCAAATTACATCTCACCAAGCACACATCTCAGTGCTCAGTGACATGCCCTCTTCTTCCCTTACTGGTCTCCTCCATCTAGAGGGTCACATTAGCTGTCTCTAACCTCCTGCCAGCACTGAGCACTAGAGCTGTAGAAGCAGGGCTTTTTTCCACTCCATCTGCATCCCTGTGAAACTCTGTGCCCAAATGTATGAGAAACTTCTTAAACAAAAATATAAACATTATTCCTCCTTTTGTTCTAAACATTCATTATGTTATGTATTATTGTTAAACTATCATCATCTACTCACTGAAAGTCCCCTCAACAGAAAACATTGCACTGACTCACTATTTCACATCCTCCAAGCCAAAGTCCCCCCAGGGTGTTTCCCAAGGAATGGGAAGGCTTGGTGAACCCCTCACCCCACACACAGTCAGAGGGAGAGACGAAACAGCAAGACTCTCAGATATCTGCACCTGTCCATGCTGCGATCCCAGGGAGGCCCTTGCTGGGAAGCTATGGGGTCTAAAGAGAAGTTTGTGAGGGCTAACAGAGAGAGATGGAGAGATAGGGAGAAAAGAATGAGTGCTAGGGAGAGGTCAGATAAAGTCAGACTAAATTTCCTGGTGCATTATGTTGCTCCAGTTATAACTACAGACCCTATTGTCTCTTCTTTAAACCAGTGTAACTGTGGCGTACCACACCCACTCTGGATTGAACAAAGCTTTACCATCACCTTTATGAGTGGGAATCAACCAGCAGAGTCCGCTGATAGTTTGGACATATCACCCAAGAGTTACTCGGTTATGTTAATCCACAGATATCGGGTTAGAGTTTAAAACAAATCTCACATCCTGAACTGCAGTAAGCGACACTGACCCAACAGAGACCTTTAAGCCTCTTTGTGAGGCTGTAGGCACAGCATTGCTTTGAGCCAGCCCCGTGCCTTTACAAAATTAGCATCAAATTAGGGGGCAGTTATCTTGTGTGCTGTCAGTCCTACATGCTTTCTGCTGAGTTGGAGGAAGCTGTTGGGGAAAAGGATGTTTGGGTTTCTCTCCTGGTCTGTTGCCACCACGACCCTGACCAGGATAAGTGACTCAAAAATCTGAAAGGTTGAACAGACGGATGGAAACATAAATGTGTGGTTGATAATTATAATTTTAGGAAGCAACTGAGTGATGTGGCCAAATGTAGAAGGAGACAAAAAACTTGGAAAGATGTCACTGCAATGTCAGAGTGTGGATTAATGTGGAATCTACACAAACATAGTAGTGAAGTGAAGTGATTTATTATTAGTAATCACCAAAAAAAGAAATAGGTTTGACGTAAGGTGTAGTTTAAGAGTCAATGGATCCAAGGTTCATGGGGAAGTTGCTCTCTGATGTGTCAGTGGACAGAGCACTGGCAGCAACACAGATAACATTCATCAGTTCTGAGAAGCATAGGGTCAAGTTGCCGTCAATGATACCTCATTTTTTCCCCCAAGCTATAAATGCTGGCCCATACGTTATTTTTGAGTATAAAATAATATTACATAAAGTTAGATTAAATAAAATAAAAATAAAATAAATAAAAATAAAATTAATGTTGTATTGTAACTACAAAATGTTTATGTAAAATTTTTTTAATATGTACACAAACTAAAACCAGAGATGTGGACTCCAGTCACATGACTTAGACTTAAGTGAGACTCAAGTCACAAATTTTCTGACTTAAGACTTGACTTGACAAATTAATGAAAGACCTGTATCTTGACTTGGACTTTAACACCAGTGACTTATGACTTCACTTGAATTGAAGCCTTTTGACTTGAAATACTTGATACCTTTCCCCAAGCCCAAAGATACGCTATTTAAAAGTGGGCCACACATGGATTCATTTCCCTTTTTTTCCCGTATCAACTAATGTTAACAATAATTATTCCCGTGGTCTACTTTGAACCAATCCAACAGCACCCAATAATGTTGCAGGAAAGCACCATGCAAAACTAATGTAATATCATTGAGGGCCACTTGGAAAGAAATCATACCAAAGCTAATTTTGGTCACAAACAAAAACTATGCCTTGTTCAACGAAAAACAAATTGCTATGGAAAACCTGACAAGGAAAAGCCAGAAGCATCCAAAAATAATTCTGTTGTTGCACTGGTTAATAGTGCTATATGTTGTGAAAGTGCAATGTCAGCACAACTTTTATTTTGCAAATAAGTCCAGTTGTATTTGTTTAAAAAACTTGTTTTAACAGATAAATACCAATTTTAAAAAGCATTTATGAATTTTATATATTTAACATATTATTACAATGTCGTCAAAATGGCATTACATTTGGTAAAAAGCACATTGTGACTTGTTTATGACTCCAAACGCAAGTTTAGGACCCTGGACTTGACTAATACTTGTTGGTCTTGACCTGGGACTTGACTCAGGACTTGAATGCAAAGACGTGAGACTTGCTTTTGACTTGTACAACAAGGACTCTGACAAAAACTAAATTTGATTGTAAAAATGTTTCTGAAATGGGACCCATGTTAAACCAATATAAAATGTATGCTTAAATAAGAAGCTGCATTACCTGACACTGGTTAACCCCCTCTGAATATCCACCTAAACATTTGTGGGTCAAGATGATCTTGACTAAAAAAGGTCCATGGAGTAACAGTATGTCTTGGTTCCCTGACTCAGATTTGCCCTGAGCTTGGGCCACATTCTTTAAAAACCCACTTGTCTGACCTGTTGGCAGTAGTTTCCGAGATTCCCCAAAGGTAAACAATCTTGCTCAGCGTCTTGTGAAGTTGGCTGTTCTCCTACATATACACAACAGCAGCTATCAGCACAGGACAGGGTAAATGTTTTCATTAAGCTGAAGCCCTCCCTTCGTCCCAACTTCCTCTGCTGTCATGGAGGGGTGCGGGATGGGGGGCGATTAGATAGCCACGCGCACACACATTGGCGCCTTCTCATCCTGAGGAGGCTTTTCAGTGTGGTGCAGTGAAGGCGTGAGACTACATTGTTGTGTTGACATGAATCATACCTGTCTCACTGTTGAATACAATACAGTAGTATATCCTCCTGAGTAAGCAGGGGACTTTTTGTCCTCATGGGAAGCCCATGTGCTAGTACTGCAGCCAAGCACTCTGAGGACTGCAGCATCTCTTATGGCTGTGGTGCATTTGGATCCACTGAGGTACTGGCAAAATTGTCATCTTTTCTTTTGTCTGGAATGGAATTCCCACACATTTCCCCGAGCCAGTCACTGAATTAATGTGTCAGTCTTGATCTGCTGGACTCATTAAAGATTTCAGGTTCAGTTTAGGCCAATTCGCATACCAAGGTGTAATGTCTACTAGTGTGATGCATATATGTAGTTCATCTTAATTCTATTTATAAAGCCCTATATCACAGATCAGAATGTTCCTCGGGACTTTACCTTAAGAATAGATGAGGAAATACTTAATTACATATGAAACGTGTTTAAATAGCCAACTGTATGTTTTATATATCACAGTACTGGACATTTCTTCTTGGTTTGTTTATTGACCTAAACTGAACCTGAAATCTTATACTGTGATAGTTATATATATATGTACTGTATATTTTATATATCAGACTTGTCCATGTGATAGTGAGGAAAATGTTTGGAGGAAATTAGCTCTGTTGCATCTCCCGTGACAAGAAACAAGAAAGCCACTTGGCACATCAGCAGTGATATATTACGACAACAAGTCCTCCAACCCATACGACCACACAAGTCATTACTACCCTCTAGGATTTCCTACATTAGCATCCATACTGTTTAGGTTAGGTTTAGAAAAAGAATAAGGTTGGGTGTCATCACGTCACATTCTCAACATAACAAGAAGATGTGAAATAATGTGATGTTATGTGATGAAGTGACATTAAATAGACTACGTAATGATGATAGAGATGTTACATACTTAACTTGAAATAACTCAGTGCTGATGTGCGCTTTCACAAAGGACACAAACAATGCTCTCCTTGGTCAGAGTGCTGCGTTTTTTGATTTATGCTGACATTGTTGGTCTTCTGTCACTTGCTCTTGCAATAATTACTACGGCCACTAGAGGTGGCTGCTTACATTAAAACGGTTAAATGGTAAAATTATATCGGTCGTAATAAGCTGCTTATAATGATCAATGGTGTTGTTTTTGACAGTCCACAATGGATGTCTCTGGAAGATATGTCACATCTTTTGGCTGGAAAAGATCTCCAACAAGGACCTGTACAAAAAGACAAACTGTCACAATGTGGTGCTGGAAATTAAACATCGACGGCTCAGATGGATTGGACATGGACAGAATGGTCCATGACCGCATTCCTAAAGTAGTCCTGAGATGGACCCCACCTGGTAAGAGGAAGCAAGGGAGGCCAAAAACCACCTGGCAGAGAACTGTGACCTCAGAATTGAAGAGGGCAAACTTAACGTGGGGCGAGGCACAACATGCTGCACAGGATAGGACCAGATGGAAGCAGATAGTTGCAGCATTATGTTCCATGGGGAACAAAGACGATTAAGTAAGTAAGTAAGTAACAGCCTCATTTAAGAGCCGGTGATCAGTGTCTATAGGCTCTGAGACAAAGAAAAAAACACAACATAACAAACCAATAAACAAAATAAACCAATAAACAACATCCCAGTTTAAACTTTA
>JAPZEB010000005.1:26587860-26598013 GCA_029783705.1 Chaetodon striatus
AGGTTGCAAAGGTAGTCCAGCTCCTCCAGGATGGCACATCCATATGCGCAGTAGCCAGATGGATTGCTGTGTCTCCTTGCACAGTCTCAAGAGCATGGACTGGTATCTGCTCCTTTGTGTGAGGAGGAACAGGAGGAGCACTGTCAGAGCCCTACAAAATGACCTCCAGCAGGCTACTGGTGTGCATGGTTCTGACCAAACTGTCAGAAACAGACGCCATGAGGGTGGCATGAGGGCCCAACGTCTTTTAGTGGGACCTGTGCTCACAGCCCTGCACCATGCAGCTCGATTGGCGTTCACCAGAGAACACCAGAATTGGCAAGTCCACCACTGGCGCCTTATTCTCTTCACAGATAAGAGCAGGTTCACACCGAGCACATGTGACAGGCGTGAAAGAGTCTGGAGATGCCGTGGTGAACGTTATACTGCCTGTAACATTATCCAGCATGACCGGTTTGACTGGCCCTCTCGTTTCCCTGACCTAAATCCCAGTGAGCACTTATGGGACTTTATGTATTGGTGCAACTGACGCCACCAACTACAGCCTCCACTGGGCGTGCTCCTGATGAGTCGCATACAGGCACAAAGGGGCCAAACACGCTACTGAGTCACATTATGAGTTGCTGTAATAAAATTCACGTAAGTTGGGTCAACCTGTGATTTTAATTTTTTACTTTGATTTTTGGTGTGATTTTGATTCCAGCCCTCAGTGGGTTGATGATTTTGGTTTCCACTGACTGTTGTTACGTCCTTTTGTTCTCAACAAATTATACAATGTAGACCAGTAAAGATTTTCAACTTGAATAATTTGTTCATCAAGATCTGATATATGATTTAAGTGTTCCCTTAATTGTTTTTTAATAATGTTTTTACAATTAGAAACCAAAAATTAAAAATGTACAGCTGTTATATGTCTACAATAAAATAATATTAAGTAATGAATGCTATTTTTTTTAACATGCATTTTAAAAATGATAATAAATAAAACAACCATACCCTTTCTGCTCCTAATGCACTTCTTAATGCAGTCTTTCCGGTGCATGAAGTTGTTCTCGTTTCCCCCGCAGCCGCTGTAGTGAAACATCTGGCATCTCTTGGTCTTGGGGTTGAATGCAAACCTCCTCTCTACTCCATTACATGTCCCCCTGTCCACGGGGCTGAAGCACACCTCAGTAGGCTTCAAGTCTAAAAAATATGTAAGAGCCACAAAATATCAGTTTTAAATTGGGGAGAAAACTAACAAACTGATATACATATATTATCCTCTATATCATCTCACTTGGATCCATTCAAGTTTGATAACAGGGTCAGGAGGGGGGTGGAGGATGCTATGGTCTTAAAGGATCTGAAGACAAATGATGCCTGTTTACTTTTCATAAACATCCTCATAGCTTTAAACTCCACATGGGCTCATATCCTCAGCCATTAAGCTGCAGTCTGACTTTGGAATAGATTTAGTCCAGTGTCTGCAGGCTCTCAGACTTCAACTGACAGATTTGAAAAAGTGAGAGTTGTTATCATGGCCCCCCACAGGGCTGTGTAAGCTATCCTCTTTGATTTATTCTCCGGCTTTCTTCATGGTGAGAAACACAGGAACGCTTGTTAGCAACCACGAGTGATCTTCCCAAAACTGAAGGATGTTGATTTTTACACAGTAGGCAAATGCTACAGCTTGAAAGGATCAATATTAAATCACTGTGACTTAATTTGTTGGGGTCAACTATGGTTAATTAGAACAATTAGAGCATTTAAGGACTTGATTAATTGTGCTTAAGTAGTTCATAAATATCAATAGTAACAAAGAAATAGACATCATGAGAGATGTGATACCAGAAGACATCCCCTTTACCTGCTGTTTTCTTCAGTTTAGGAATTATTAAATAAGACAAAACCAATGACGTGATATCTAAAACAGAAACTTAATATTTATTTTAAATACAATATATAACCCTACCCCTAAGTGCGCTGATGAACCTCAAAAGATGGCCTGATTATTTGATTGGCATGAAATATCGCATAGATCAAGTGGAAACACTCACAAAGCATCACATCCATCCCTACAGAGATAAGCTTCATGGTTAACCAGAAACAGTTCCTAAATTGCTATAGTCAAACCCACCAAAGTCCATTTTAAAAAAACAGTAATTTTATCATCATAAAACTAAATTCACTCATACTCAACAGAAAGAAAATAAAACTTATAGAAGTCATCTTGGTTCATCTTTCCACTGTTCCAACAAACAAACAGTCTGGTTTGGTTGAAATATAACCTTAACTCACCCAGTCAGATGTGAAAATATGCTGGCTGTGTACATGCTAAAATGATTGTTTAAATTGAGTTTGGTGGGTTTGGCGATGCTGATTTCTTGGCTGTTTCTGTTTAAACAAAAAGGATCTAACACTTTAGATTTTTTTAGCCACTGGTAAAAAATGTTTTGAGCCTCCAAGAACCTGTAGTTCCTGAGATTGCAAATCCCTGCATGATAACATTATAGCACATCATCAAAACATTGGCTAATGGGGTGAAGCTGAAGTTAGCACTGCTTTACTGTCTCCAATGTGCATAGAATTCACTAAAGCATACTAGTTTATTACATCGTAGCTTTAATGGCTGTACGGTGCTGATATTATGGTGAGTTTGACCAATCATATCTACAGTCAAGGTGATAAACCAGCATTTACAGGCAAGGGGAAATTACTCTTTTCCCCCTCGCTGACTCCACTTTCACCACACGCTAACTATGACTAGATACCGACTGTATCAGGTGGTGAAGTTTAGAAATGACAATAGTTTTTCTCAATTCTTGTCATTATTTTAGAGGTTTTAGTCTGTATTGAATCTGGAATTTATACAAAAAAAATTGCCAGCAACCCTTGTGTTGCATTTACTGCAACAACTGCACAAATCCACAAGATGCTTGAATAGATTGTGATTTTTAATTTCACTACAAAACCATCTAGATTTCAGCAAATACACAACTACATGAAAAAGAAACACTAAAAGACAAAATCATTCAATATTATTGCTGGATGTAAATTGATAGTTGTAACAGTAGTATAATAGTAAAAGTATAGTAGTATAGTATAGTAGTATGCATAGTATTTTCAGCCTGTTGCCTGCAAAGCCAATTCCAACAGAGATATGTTTTCACAAGCTCTAACCCAGAGCTGCTTTTGTCTAGGATGAGTTTATGTTCCTCTTCTTCCATTGCCATTAAAGGTGTACATCATCATCTAACCACAAGATGTCAGTCTTTGGTTTCAACATTGCAACATACAGTTTGCTTGGTAGAAAGACACAATACTCAAGTTGTATACCAATTCTATTAAACTCATTTTCCAGCTTTTGTGACTTTGACATTCAAAGGCACCATGTAATTAAGAAATGAAAACAGATGCTATCTGATATTTATTACCAGCATGACTCATTACCAAATATGATCCTCTTATTATTTGATTTATGATTTAAGATCTGATCTGAATAATTCATTGTTACTCTGAGGACTCTGATGCCAGGGTTGTTTCTGAGAGATATTTCTGTGCTTACATGCTGGTGATCTCAGAAAAAAAAAAGACTGATGGGGAGGCAGTACTATTGAGGTTAACTCATCCTGAATCTTTTCCTCTCAATATTTTCTGACAAGGGTGAAATTGGATTCTTAAAATTATAACTCTTTGAATGAGTTGAGGGAAGCAGGCCAGGGTCCCCCTGTGCTCTCCTGCTGCGACACAAAAGGACCTTGGAACCCGACAACCGTGATATATGCTCCCTCACTCCTCATACACAGAAAATTAGTAGTGGAAATATGTGACAAATGGGCTGTGGGAGGGAGACAGTGATGCACTCTGTTTCTACCCTTTGCCTTTCACAACAGAAGCAATTTTGCACGCTGTCTACCATCTATGCATCACTGCACCTTGACTTCTTTTTTTAATTTTATCACAGTAAAGTTATTGGCAGCATACACTGGTTTAATAAATGAACTGGATTTGCTTATCTTGAAGTTTAAGCATATTTCAGAACTCGGCATGGACTGGTTGCTCCTCTGAAGACAGGATGATTGATTTAATTATGTCTTACAACAGTGAATCTATCTTAAATGTCTGGCACTCTGGGATTTCTGTAATAAATTAACACTGCATGTCCTGCTTCTGGCTTTGTGCCCTGCTCTCTGCATTATGTGATGAGACAAAAACAGTTGTTTTCCCATACTGAAAGGATAAAAAATATATGTAGCAATTTATTTCCTTTTGGTACGTTTACTGGAATTAACAGCATAAACAGCAACATAGTAGGCTCATCTCTGATGTGTCATGATGCAGGGCCGTTTTGTGCAGTCAACATATAACTGCTCCAAACAGCCAATGTAGCCGACCAACTATATAGACGTTTGCTGTTAGCTGGCTACTGCAGAATCACATGCACCAGTTGTGCATGTGATTTGTTCCATTAATGTTATAGTTACAGTTAGAGTCCCACTTTCTTACCTTTCAGTGCGAGTTGCGTGTCATTCCCCTGCACCTGAGGTCTACTTACAGCCAATGCCCCTGAGAAACAATAAGGAGTCAGTCATTAGAAGGAATAGTTGAAATTTTAAGGAATAGTTGAACTAGACTTCTTTCCTTGAGTGAAACGAAAAGATCTGTACCACTCTCAGGTCTTAGATAAGGAACTAGAGGCAGGTAAGATTGTTTTTGAAAACTTTTACTATGTTTTCCTACGAAAAGTAATGCACCCAAACTTACATAACCCACGTATTTTGCTGCAATCGCATGACCACTGCGCAGACGGGAGTAAACAAAGAAGCAGGCCCAAGCGGTCTTGCAGGGAGGCAAGCTGGGGTGGTGGAAGGGTCACAAAAACACGGACCTTCCCTCAGGACTTTCCCCTACAGTCACATGTTCGGAACTGTATGAGCTTTGTGTGAAGTTTGAGTCATTTTAAGGGACGTCATCACCAATTTTCTTTTTCTAAACTTAACATTAGTAACTTAACGCTAATTATGTAACTGAACTTTAAGGACGTTACATCATTCATGGGGCGCTAACTCATAGGACTGTGATTGTTCCACATGCATCTCTCATAGGATATCATATGAACTGTTCTGTGAGAATACATTTGACCGGTTGGTGATTAGCGGGCTATCTTTATGCTAGCTTAGCTTACACAGCCAAATTGTCAAATGCAGCTGCTTTGTCGATAATTTTAGCATCAGATACCAATAACAGAAGCACCTTTTCATGGCAATACGTATACACACTGGGCGGCCGCTATGTTTGACACAACTACCATGGTATAAACAAAAAAACTGGACTTTCACCTTAGAGCCCACTTCATCTCCCGTGTAAAACCAAAGTTCAGTGGAGTTATTTTATTGACAATGTAGTGCGCTAGTATGTGTTGCATGCTATGGTAGTAATGTATGTTACGATACATGTCATGTGATGTAACATTACGTTACTTACTCATTTAAAACCAAACTATGATGTTTTTTCCTAAACCTTCTAAAACTTTTGTTGCCTAAACCTTAGGAAGTAAACATTAAAAATAAGTATTTCACCTACGTAGCAAGTTAATTTTGAAAAAGACTTTCTGCATATAATGAGCAGAAACTAAAGATTTAATTGAGACGCTGTCCATTGCTGTCCAAAACTGATGCAGGACGGAACCTAGAGCGTCATATTTGATATTCAGCTCCACCGACAAAGTGGCAGTATTTGACAAGTTGCAATGAGAATGCTTTGGCAAAGACTGGAAGCAGGGGTATTGCATATACCAGTAATTAGTTTCTAAGGAAAGTAACTTTTGCTATTTTATAAACAATACAACATTACAATGGCAGCATATCATCATGTTTTGCTTTGCTGTCCTGCCATTCTGTCTGACTGTTTGTTAGCTGTTCCAGTGACGTCTTGTTCGCCGCCTGAATCCATGTGAATGCAGAATAATGCTGATTGATTGATTCATGTCATTTATTGTACCACCGCATTAGGTTGGGTGACGTTGGATCATAACCTTGAAACAATCTGGGGAATAGGCTACGTTTTTCTGCTATGATCAAGACAAAAGTGATGAGTAACAAGTCCATTTAAATTCCAGTAATTGCAATTAGGTTATTTAATTTGAAAAATAATTAGTTACATTTCTCATTACTGCCAAAAGTAGATGAAATAACATGTTACTTTATAACCCTTCCAGTGCAAAGCATACTCCTAACACTACTAATAAACATGATGTATCTCATTTGTTTGAGGCAGCAGTGGGCTAATGTAAAAATGGGTGGAGTTTTGTGATGTAACTTTGCAGATAAACCCCAGTTTATCCATCCTCCCAGTACTTCTGTGACAATCTCTACTGGGACTTATAGCAATCTCACTGTGATGACAACACTGTGGGAACTTTTTTCTGTCCAGATGTTAATTGATTTTCAAACCTTGGATGTTGCCATTGGTTTCCCCCTGTCACCTTTTATGCTAAGCTAGGCTAATTGCTCCAGGCTCTAGATCCATACTTAACAAACAGATATAGGAGTGGTATCACTCTTCTCATCTCCCCTCGGAAAAAAAGTGAAGAAAAAATTTCCCAAAATGTTGAACCTTTGGAATAATCAGACTGCACATTCTACGTGTAAGCACAACATTTAAACCTGAATTACACATGACCAAAAACTGAACACATATATTAGATGTGTGCTGGAATTACTTAATTGAGCACACAAAGTTTTATCCCATTGGTAGGAGTTGATGTAATTATTACATATACTTTTTGTTTTTAGACAAGAACAACAAGCAACAGAAACTTGAAGTGGAGTGTGGTGTTTATTTAGTCTTACCAGTTACTGCGGTTGGCTGCACAGCAGATTTTGTAGCAGAATGTGTGTGGACTTCTGGTGCCTTTGTGGGTTGTGCTATATTGACAAAAATAAATACATAAGCAATGAAGTAAGTACATAAATAAATAAAATAAATTAAAAAAAAGTAACATCTGAGACAGCACGTCTCCATGGCAATCCACAAAACATGAATCCAAGGAACTCATGCCTATATTTAGAACAGATCTCATTAAATCTCAGTGATCAATCATAATTAAAGTAAATTTAATTTCATTAGTATCAGAGTAGAAAGGGTGTTGGTCTGCAAATACATATGATCTACTAATGAAACTAGACAGAGTCATCTATCTGAAATTGCTATCCATAAAAAAAAAAAAAAAAGCTTTTCCAATTGATTTTCAGTACAACATGGGCTGTCTGCAGAATTGGTCACAGTTGAACGACTTACTCGTTATTTTCTTTGACAATTTCAATATCTAAATGACTTTTAAGTCTGGCATAATTGAGTGCGCTTTGGTCACTTTGAAACGATTTAAATGCTAAATCAAGGTGGAATGTGATTTCATGGTCAGCTAAAATTCATCAAAAAGTTAATTTTCCGAGGTAGAACTATTTTGATTATATCACCACCCTGGAATGAGTTTGCATGTTTTGCGGAGCGGCTGTGATCTGCTGAGCCTTAGCTGTCTACGGACCAAGAAGTATACAGTACATTACACCTTACATACTGCTTTGAAGTTAAGGCATGAAAAGTATTTATTTCGGTTTGCCCAAATTAGAAAGCACACAAATCTTGGTCCATGCAAAGCTGACCTTTAAGGCTGAGCTGTAAATGTGTTGGCTCTTATACGGCCTCAGAATACTGTGTTTCTTTTTTTTCAGAGATACAGTATGTTTTCCACCAAATGACAGCATCTCTGAAGCATTCACATCTGCTGAACACAATAGACTTAATTAGTGGTTTTAAATAAACCCTAACAATGTGGCTGTCTGGACAGCTTGGTTGTTTTCCAGTTTTTACTGTAAAAGGACAAAAGTTCATCTCGGCCTACCTGGGTTCTGACATTTCGCCTGGCACTCCGCCATGCTCCTGAAATTGTTGGCATTGCCAAAGCAGCCGCCATAAAAGAAATGCTTGCACTGCTGACTCTCGCTGTCGAAAAAGTACCGCGTCACCAGCCCTCGACAGGGACCAGGAGCTTCGGGTAAATGGCACGGGTTCTTGTCATCTAGGAAAGGGAGAGGGAGGACAATTGTAAGAAGAAAGAAAATACATTATAAAAGCTTCATGAGGTAACTTTTATAAATATTAACTTTGTTTCACATTTGCTGAAACTGTCACTATATCCTGACAGTAGTACCTGAGAAAAATACATGTGAAAAAAATCAAACCCTCTGGCTTCTTGTAATGCTCCTAATGGCATTTGCAAGAATCAAGCACACCTGAATGAAAACGACCAATCAGAGCTGAGGAGAAACATGACATCCTTCTGTGAAAGTGAAAGCTTTTCATCATCTCTCTTTCCTGTTTACTTGTCTTTGCCCTGTGCATTAGCAGTGATTGGCATTAGAGACTCCTTGACTCTGATTGGTTGTGCTCATTTACACGAGGAACATGATATTTTCACAGCTTATTTGTCTGATGTACTCCTGTCAGGATATGGAGACAATTTCAGCAAGTAAAGAAAATAATCTTTTTATAAAAGTTACCCAGTGTAGCTTTAATTATTTAGTCTGTTGTTTAATAAATAAACAGTACATGTGTGAAAACCCTCTGTTTGTCTTCAGACATTAAAGCACACAGCAGTGCACAGTTTTGCTACATATTTAACTTTGGTCTGAAATAAAACATTTATGGCTTTTGCTGCTGAGTTTTTGAACATAGTGATGTAACTTTCCTTTAAGGTTTGTTTGACCAACAAAGAGTCGGACAAAAGTGCTAAACTGGCTTCTACATTCCACATTATAAAGTATCATCTTCACTAGTTTGCAGTGGTCAATGTTGCATTTCAGTTTCTGTCATTAGTATTGACTCTGTTAGGAAAGAAAACTAACTAGAAGCAAGAACACATGGTATACTTTACTGCCCTGATTGAGTTTTCAGGGTCAGCCACAGACAGTTCTTTTGCTTATATGTCTGATGCAAGGCCTTGAGCGGTAAATGACAAGTTTGAAAGAGTACAAGAGGTCAACACAGTCCGATAAAAACATGTCTTGAAAAGAAATGCAAGCATGGGAAAGCAGAAACACAATAATAAATAGGGAGGGAAGATAAAGCTACTCAAAGTCTGTGTACAGTAAAAGGTCCAGTAAATGAACCGCAGGCCAGGACACACTTTGCAATCGCTGGCCGCTCGGTCACAGCTCGCCCACTTCCTGTCTCCCCAGCGGTACAGTGACATTTCCACTCCAGTCAGGTTTCAGATACACTCCCAATCTTCCTCTGCGAGCTGAAAAGTCAACACTTCTAGCAAGAACTTCCTTATGTTCCCCAGTGAACCACATCACCTCCTCTGTCATGTCTTCCTTCTCTGCTTTCTTTTCTGTCATACCTCTTACCTCAGCTCTCACTCCCCATGTTTCACTTCTTCTTTGCTCGTTGCATATATTATCACCCTCGGGTCTCGGAGTATTGGGATCAGGGCGCGAGAGCTCTGAGCTACAGTTTGATGTTCATCTAAATTCTGCATCTTTCATTGTGCAAGGTTGATGTAAGGTTGTTGTAATACTGCATCTTTGCTTCCTCATTGTCTCCCTTTCCTTGATGGTAATTATTATCATTATGCAATCCAACCTTTATGCTTTGGAAGGAAAATATAAAAGTCAGACATTATTTGTACATCAAATAGTTCATATCATCTGCAAACAGATTCTCTTTAATCTGAAATCTGTAACTTTAAATGTTATCACATTCTGCAGCATGGAGTACCCGACAGCAAAGACAGCAGAGATGTTGTGGAGGGTTGTCAGGAACCCTGCTGCTTATTTGAATAAGCCGTCAAGAAACCTAAAACATTTACAAGCTAGTGACAGGCTCATGCTTGATTTGAGTCTGAAACACAAAAGCAGGCGTGGTGTGAAATATATCCCTTTCAGTGGACTGGCTCAGTTTCAAAGATACTTTACTAGCATTGTCAACCAAGACAGGTGCAACCTGACAAGCGACGACTATAGTTGATCAGCGTTTCTCAACAGCAGAGTAAAATATGTGCATCCCGCCATAGCAAGCACTGAGTAGTATGGTCCCCCACACAGATCAATGATGATTTATTCAGCAAAAAATATCATGAATATTATTAAAATATTTTGGTTTTTACACC
>JAPZEB010000005.1:26609022-26627365 GCA_029783705.1 Chaetodon striatus
CATGGAACTCCAAAACGCTTTGCAGGTGTTAATTGACAACCATGCCATATGTATAGCCTAGTGTTTGTCATATTTGTTTGCTTTTAATTGCCTTAATGCTACAACATGAATAAATAATTTATCTGTTACTCATAGAGTAATTAATTTTAATTTATCCAAAAATAAATAACTAAAACTTGTCTCACAAATATTTAAGAATCTGTAGGCAACAGTACATGACTTCGTAGTTATGCGTAGTATTGTTTGATCATGTTTGAGCAGCAGGTAAACAATCCACGTGGAGAGTAAAAGAGGTGGAACACATTAGCTGAAATACAATCTTGGAAACCCATTGGCTATCGGCTGATGACGATTTAGCTCTATATGTTTCTTTAACTCTATCTGCATTTATATGCATTTATATGCAGATATCTGTTCAAAGAGATGAACCAAAAGGGTGTCTTGGCCCAGATATCAGCTGACTGCAACAGATCCCCTGAATTACTGGCCATTGGCCCCAGAGGCTCTATCATCATCAGACCGATGGGTTTCAAAATCTGATTGTGGCCAAGATACAAACTAAGTGGGAAATTTTAAAGTTAAAAAATTAACTTGTCAGGGCTCTCTGGGGGATAAAGTATGTAAATCACGTAACATAGTGAACAAGTTAACGGCCCTAATGACGAAATCAGAAATGTACAACAACATTTTTTACAATACTAGATATCAAAACAAAAGAGACTGTATCGTATTATGTTGATGTGAGAAGGCAGAACATTACTTCAGAGCCTTACAGGGCAAAGCCTTCTCTCCTTCAGGGAGCTGCCTCTGTGTCTGCAGGTGCATACCAAAGAGCAGGGTGAAAGTGAGGAGCGCTCACTCTGCATCAAAGTCAGGGGTAGACTAAGGGGTCTCAACCGTTGATTCAAATCTCTGACTTTCAGGGGGCAGCCCTAATGCTAACATGCTTAACCAATATGGTGAAAATGGTAAAAATGCTAAACTGCTAAACGTTGTCTTTATTTGCATGTGAGATATACCGATGTTTACATTTAGCTCAAAGCATAAGTGTGCCTAAGTAGCTCCTCACATAGCTGCTGGTTATATAATCATCCAATTCTGTTTATTTTTTTCTGGTGTGACTGGAAAGTTGCAAAACAAACATTAAATTCTCTTTCCAGTAAGGTACAAAGTTCTATCAAAACATCTGATGGGAACCACCCTGCCCTGTCCTATCAGCACAGCAGTCAACAAACAGTCCCTCTGCTAGGTAACATAATTAGAGCAGCAGCTCACCACAATTTCTTGCCCTCTTCCCTCTCCTGTCCAATTCTAATTTATAACCAGGGATTGGGGACACCAATCAAATACTCCCAATTCCCTTCCTTCCACCCGACCTGTGGTTTTGCTATTGCATGTGGGAAATGTGGTGAGGGCAGCGGGCTTCCCTGCAGAGACTTGTGGTAGTTTTTATTTACGTTCTTCTTGACATGTTTGATAAGGAGTAGAAGATTGGGTCATCTGGCAGGGGAGAAATTACACAGCGACACGGGGAATCTGGGTCTCTGTCTAGTACCCAACCCCATTTTAGCTATGTAAACACACTGCAGTGCTGAACCTCACTCTTTTCTTTGTCACTAGATGCTTTAAGCTACTATAGCTGTAACAATATGGGCCTTTTTGGGTTAAAAAAAAAAATTCAGACATGGTGCAGTCTGGTCTTTTGTAAATCTTATAAATAAGGACGTTCAATAAGCCAAACTTTGGCCGCCCAAGGAGAGGGAAGAAAACAGAATCCTCTGATTGATTTCTGCTCCTCTTGTCTGAGACAGACCAAAGTACAATAAGCTGTGTGTTCTTCAATCACTCGTGCCCAATATCCAGACAGAGGCATTGTAAGGCAGTCCATAAAAAACACAACCAAACATTTTCCCTGCAAGGAAACTGGAAATGGTACTTGAACACATGTAAATGTGCACAGACACAGAGACACAAGCTTGCACAGAGTAAATCTTAAGAAATACATTTTTAAAAATACAGGCTGCAATTTAGGATACATTTTAACATGTGCAAAACACCTTATTTCCAGTGAAGTATTCATTCAAGTACAGGCATCACATAAAAAGTACAACACACAGGTGATGATTACGTAACTGCTCTTTGGCTTAGACAACCCTGGGCAACTGTGGGCACCCATGGGAGAATCATACTGTGAATAGTAATGTTGTCTAGTGAAGATGAATTGAGGAATAGACACGATGTCAAAGCATGGTTTGAACTTGGGGCTAAATCTACGTTCACTCTTCTACATAAAATTTTTAGTGACACCCTAGGGCACCCTTGTAGGTTTTGACCACTCAATACTTTCATAAAATGATATAACTATTATTACATTGTTTTGTATCCCCTTGTAAACCACAGGCAGGAATGCATGTTAAACTTGTGCACAGTAACTTTCAAACTGAGGCACTCCCCTGAAATATTGATGTTTTTAATAAGATGTATTTTGGAAAAAGCTAAACATACTTGCAGTGATCAGTAAGCCGGTCAGTTGACACATGTAGCTCTGGATCACATGTGCTTTGTGAGGTCACAGTGACCTTGACATTTGACTGTCAACCATCAAATTCTCATAATTTCATTTTTGAGTCCAAATGGACATTTGTGCCAAATTTGAGGAAATTCCCTTAAGGCCTTCTTGAGATGTGGCATTCATGAGAATAAGATGGACCCACAGGGAGCTTGACCTTTGTTCACCAAAATGTAATCAGTTCATCTGTGACTCACATTGCAAGTTTGTGCCAAATTTGAAAAAAATCACCATGTTGTTCTTTAAGATATCTTGTTTATGAGAATGAGACAGATGAGATCACAGTGACTTTGAACTTAGACCTATTACCAGCAAAATCTAATCACTTCATTGTTGAGTCCAAGTGGACGTTTGTGCCAAATTCAAAAAAATTCTGGATCCATGTGTGGTCACATGCACAGACATACGACCAGACCACATAATGCCTCCAGCTACGGCTACCTTGTTAAGGCATAAAAACATCTGAAAGTGTTGAGTTTTGTTGTCAGTAGCTGCACACAGATCAAGGGTATGACACAGAAGCAATTTCTATTATTTGCAAGTAATTAGGTTGGAATCGTGTGTCCAGACATCACCAATCTATATGCAGGTGTTGTTATCATAACAACATAGGCGTCAGTAGCTGTGTAGCAGTGCCGTTTACGCAGCTTTTTAACACGTGAGAAAAGGAGGTCCATCACATCAACCTCCAAACTGTTTATTTTAGTGTCTGTCTACAGACTGTTGTTCCTCATGTTGTCCTCTTTGGCTCTCTGCTAGTAGCAGCTGGGATCTGGTTAACACCTCCATTGCTCTGGATTTGTTGTTGCCGTTGTGTGTTGTGTTCAAAGACACTTTGAAATCCCATTTGAGCTGCCAGAGCTTCTAGACTGAGACAGATAGAAATCAGATTGGAATCACATTTCACACTACCTCCAAACATGGTTTGGATCAGATTAGCAAAAATCGCATTCCATGTGTTGTTTTATTGTCCACAAAAAATGACAACAGTTTGGGCTGGCAGTGTGAACAAGGCCTCAATGGCAACCTTTATTTGTTTGCTCAAGCTATTATTTGAGGCTCAGCCATTATTTAAATTCCGAAATTTTATATGTGAATTCTCAGTATATGGTGATGTGGTGGCCTTTGTGTATCTTGTCGAGTTTATAGTGCAAAGAACAATAGTTCCATTTCCAGTTGCACGACGTAACGTCATAGTAACCCAGTTAGAAGTGCTAAAGGCTACATGATGATTAAACATCAAAACAAAGGGGATGAACAGCATGAACTATTATTTAGTTTTACTCTTTTTATGTCTGTCCCCAATGCTTGCAGAAGTGGTCACACTCTTACAGGCTGACATTTGTTAGAAGACGACTTTAGAAAGTGCTTATGCAACAACAAGTATTTTTTGCAGACTAGACAGCAGACAGCAGTTTGCAGGCTAAACATTAACATTTCAAGTAAACTCGGATGAAAAAAAACAAAAACAGATTTGCACACCGCTGAATGCAAACAACCTTTCCAAGCAATCCACAAATCCATCCAAAGCTCCAGATCTGTCATCAGGAATCCTCCATGTTGCTAAACAGAAGGTAAATAAATATAGTCCCACTCGCACAATGCATCAGCAAAAGCCTTGGAAGGAAACCAACAAATCAGCCAGCTCCTTGAAACATAGACCATGCTGAAAAGGGAAACAGATTTCAGATGCATCAAATTTCCATTGGCAGCTAGTCTCCTGACTATTGCTGACGAGCTCAGCTTGGCCAAGATTTGCACACACACTCACACATTTGGATAAAGATCTGTGTTGCTCAACATATGCACTGTGCCAAGCACCTCTGTAATTCCCGAGATGGGCAGGTTGAGTCGGTTTGAGGCCCAGTCCTGGCTTGTTTAATAAACCAGAAGATTATCCTGTATATCCATTTCTAGGTCTTTTAGCAAAGGGGACTTAAGTTCAAACTGTACAGCAGCCTTGAAGCAGCAAACAACAAAACACAGCCCATAACTGATGACTTGGCAAAAGACAAGACACCAAAGAGCACACACTGTTAACAGGATGACAGTATAGTATGATGTGCTAATAAAACAGCTGGAGAAAGTGAGACAGATGTCGACAGTAAGAGAGAGAAGGAGTAGAGCAATGCCAAAGTCTTGACAGCTCCCAGTGGTTCTGTCATCTGCAGCCTTAACTATATATGACTTTACACTCTATAAGAGGAAGTTGTCTCTGTGCTTTCTTAAGGGTATCCTTCCCAGCTTTTTCACATGCTGTGCAATTGACAAGGAAACTTAGTAAGAAACAGTGAAAAGTAACAGTAAAAGTAAAAGGTATGCATAAAACTTTACTGACTAAGTTGAAGAAGTGTAAAGAACAACCAAATTCAGTGACATACGTATCAATAGAAGCAATTAAAAAAAATAGAACAGAAGTGGAGTGAGAGGAAAACAGTGCAAGTGACTGTAAAGAATAGTACATTCTAATGTGTACTCATTATTAAAGTATAGAAAAATAGAGGTTGACCAATTGTTAAGTTATGCCGATTTATCAGTGTGGCTGATTACTTGGGGCCAATTTGTCATTTTAAACAACTATCATTATCTGCGTGACTTGGCTCCGATAGTGGCCGATGGCTGCGCAGCCTACAATCAACACATTCACACCCTGACCCTGTCACATATCAATGTTTGGTCATGGACTTTCCACCTCGAGATAGGATTTGGAAGGCACCCTTGGTGGGTTGGTTGTTGATGTTCTGGGACACTGTGTCAACTTCTGCCTATTATATGTATTGTCTCTTTTCAAAATACACTTCCATTTTCACAGGATATGCACCATTTGCATACAGTCTCTTTAAAAATAAACCCACTATGTTGGCAAAAGACCAAAAATTGCTGTGTTTTTTTTTTACCTTCAACAACAAACACAGGTGGTTACGTTTTGCAAATACATGCATGTGGTTGGGTTGAGAAAAAAAACCAAAAAAACAGGACATGGCTTTACAATCTTACAGGAAGTGAACACCGGTCTCTCTGGTGAAAGTCCTACTCAGGCTTCCAGTGCTCCACTGCTTTAACTTTTGTTGTTGTCCAGCTGCGTTTCCCTGTAACCACCTGGTGCTTACGATTCCTGGCTATATATCATCCCAATGTGAAAGAAAGGTTTTTTTCATCTACGTTTGATGCTGGAAGTCACTGACCTAGCATCTGATTTTGACAACTTCAAAATGAGACCAGGTAATTCAGGGATGTACTTTGCTGACTGCAGCAGAGGGGAGGGTTGTGTTAAATGATCAGTGGGTAAAGCTCTTGAGAAAGCAGGCCCCTTCTGCCATGTGACTCTGTTAAAGTGTAATGCTCATCTATTTAACATGCAGTTACATAAAGTTTTTTGCTGGAATGCAACAGCAGGTCTAGCACTAGAGCACTAGAGAAAAAGTCGGTGAGTGAGGGCATACCACCATGTCATGTTTCAAATTAAAAGCCCTCTGAGGTTTTGACCTAGTGTTGTTTTTTATGTTCTATGAATCATCGAGAAAGTATTTTGAAAACATAAAATTACTCCACTCTAATGTACTTCGTTACAAATTACATTTGATTCTGTCAAATTCCAATCACAAGATACTCAGCGGTAATTGAAATACAAGGAAAAGAAATGTCAATTTGATTAGCGTTTTACACAGAGACTCCATAGTCAAGGTAATGTCATTAAATTATGAAATAAATAAATGAAAATTAATAGATTAAAAAATCAAAATCACTTCCACCTAGATTTTGTACTTAGTTTGATGTTGTTGTTATATTTATTATGTTAAATTTACTTTAGTATTTTGTATTTAAATTTGTTTCATCTTATTTAGTACTTTGACTTGAGGTTCAGTTAAACAGTTATCCAGTTTCCGGTGAAGTCAAATATGGTTTATTTTTAAAACTGTTAGTTTTTTTCCTCATGGGTGGTGATATAGGCTGATAATTTTCTGTTAACTATTGTTACTAAAATGGCCTTAAAAAATCAGCTGAAGCATCAGCTAAGGCATTGTGCTAATATACAGCTCAATATTTACAGCAATTACAAATATGGTGGAGCAGAAACCATGTTGTTTTCATGGCTTAAGTAGGGTTTATATTTTCTATCCCTCCTAAAATAACAATGTCAGTGTCACTGTTAAACCAAAATAGACAGAGCTGTGGTCACTGGCACAATTTTGTGATTTAATAACAAAACTCATAGACATTTTTTATCTACATTTGGATCCCAATCTACGTGATCATGTTGATTTTGGAAATAAATTTGTGCAAAGATAAATTGCACATGCCAAATAAATAACCACTGAGTTAAGGCTGTTTAAACTGTCAAATCTACCAGGTGCCAAATAGTGTCTACAAGCAAAGGTGTAAGGATACAGGGAGAAAAGGACCTGTGAAGCAAAATGTATGATTTGGAAGTATATAAACAAAAAATGACTTGACATTATGAATTCAGTGACAAGTTATGGGAAAAGAAATAAATCATTTTTTTCCAAAGGCTAAAAAAACCAAAGAAAAGCAACTAGCCTTCTTTGGCCCGTCTAACAATTCATCCCAATTCTTTTTACAAATCTGTTGGCGGTTTTAGCAAATACCACACTAACTAACAAGCAAACAGACAGACAAACCAGACTGAGAACATTATCTCCATATTGAAGATTTTGTTTCTGTTGTTACTTTGGCAATGACTGTTTGAACAGAGGATGAACATGCGCTAAGCTCCTGTGATTTTTTTATTATTATTATAATTTTTTTTTTTTGTTTTTGTATTGCAGACATATCAAACATACTTGGTGTTTTCTGAAGCAAGTTGTGGAACTCAGATACAGCCTTGTACACATAAGTACACTTTCTGGCAGCAATCTACAATTAATGACATTATCAGTGAGTCAAAAAGTACAACTGAGTCCATCACAGTTAATTTGCATTTCACGACTGAATAGAGTCGGAGGTAGCACATTCATGTGATGATGTCACTGAAAGAGGAAAAACAGCTGAAGTGAACATTGCTTCAAAAATAGGTGACCTCACTTATCCCCGTATAAAATGCATATGCATGTGTAAATAGTCAGGTTAGTCACCACTGGAACACTCATTTCTTTAATGACTCACTTCACTAAATGGTCCATGAAGTGAAGAGTACAAATCCCATTAAATAAAAGTGACGTTTTATTGCAACACATGCTCACAGCAGTATGTGCTGCGGTTAAGAAACCAAAAGGGTGCATCAACTGTGCCAGAGTAATGTAAGAAACGCTGTCAGGGTTTATCAGAGCCGTGCCCTGAGGCCAGTGGACAAAGGGCTGAGGGTGAGTCACAGCCTGTCCCAACGTTTTACAGCTGAGCTCAGAACAAACGAGGCTACCCTCATTATATATATTTTGTGTTGTGTGTTTTATTTTTCTTTCAGGGTTGTCATTTTTTTTAAGGATTACTGTAATGGCCCTGAGAACACAGCATTTTTGTTTTTTTCATGGAAAGTTTGTAAAAGTGGAGCTTTTACTAAATTCAAGGTCAAAACATTTATGTGTTCAGCTGTTGTCTTTTAACGGAAAAAGTACAAGGCTGTTGTTCTATAGAGTAAGCATATTTAAAAGAGTGCACTATGAGTTATTTATCACCTTAATGTTGCTAGCTAATTTCTATCTTTTCGTTTAACTACAAGTGTGTGGCTTCTTCAGTTAGTCAGTACCAAAGTGTCCAATAAGTCTAATTCCTTGATGGCTCACGTTATAGTAGAGAAAATATATGACCTATAAAACAAGTACAAAGTGTGTTCCAACATACAGTATTTACTGCAGACATTTACTGGACACAGTCACCTGTCAAGTGTCCCAGTAATATGATTTCACCATGTGTCATGCTTGAAGAAGGAAAACCCACAAAGGAAATCTGAGAAATGTGTGCTGTCAGAGAAAAATCTTTCCTTGATCCCGCTACTGTTTCCAAGAGTGTGATAGGAGTGTGTCGAGTATGTAACTGAAAAGGCTGAATGAAGCCAGGAATGCCTTTCACTTCTACAACATGATGAAGACAGATGAGCTACACAAAGACAGGATGTATCATTGTGCTATTTTGGACTGCAGTGTTTACGAGAAAAAGCCTCAAGGACAAGAACTTACTTATGACCTTACCAAATCTATCTCAAATAAATCTCCAGTCCTTGAACACATGACCATAGTAAGAGGCTGTGTGTTTAGCTATTGTAGGTGTAAGATATTCATTTTACACTTGACATTGCTCAGTAGTATTCAAACATAATCATGACATTTAAAAGTGGCTTTGAATTTACTGTTAACAGCTACATATTGGCCAGTTACCTGGTGTTAAGTCATGTTTGACAAAGTTTTGATATCAGACTGACGATACTAAATAGTACAAGTGTGAGCTCTACAAAATGGAAAATTTTAACATATTACCCAACCCTATCATCTACACTGCCTGGCTGACTATCTGGCTATCTGTCTGAGATTGATGTGAGGCAATCACTAGATTGTTCATGTATACAAAGACTCACTGCTCCTCGTATTTTTTCAAAAATCAAAACGACACCATTGATGTTTCTTCTTTCACATGAAAATATGTGAGCACACAAAAATAATACAGACACCAACTGGCATGCACAGAGCAGATAAACAAGGCAAGAGCCAATCGTTTATTCTGTGTTGTTTTACAACTCACAGAATTAATGCTAAGTAGCTACAGCTGAGTACACTTGCTGGCGACAGTTGTGATTAAAGCCAGTGAGATCAACAGTCGCTTACACTCTTATTTCTTCCAGCTTGCTAAGACACTGACAATTGTCACTTAGTATTGTTAATTATTCTTATTCGTGTAATTATTTGTTTTATGTCTTTAAAAATCATAACATTTTTCGGTATATGAATATATCTCTCTTAAAAGATACATTAACTCCATCTGCTTGTGAGGCATCAACATTTGAGGTGTCCACCACACAATACAGAAACACCATCGCCAGTGTTGTACTCTATTCATACAATAGCCCTCCTGGACATCAGATGCAAAATCAGAAAGATACATAAATAGCATCAATTCATTATTTCATCATAATGCCAAATGATGTCATGCTAATAAACAGGCGTTTATTTATTAGAATGTGTAGCCACACCAGGCTAGTAAGAGAGACTGGGCGTTTATTGGGACTAGGCTTTTCCCTCTTCCCTGTAGTGCAGTATATCAATTTATACCGTTTTGGTGCAAGTAGCTGAGTGTTGGAGATATCTGCCGTAGAGATGTCTGACTTCTCTCAAATGTAATGGAACTAGATGGTACTCAGCTTGTGGTGCTCAAAGCACCAAAAAGTACACTTGAAAAACTCAGCAGCAATGTCTCTCTGCAAAAGCCATGATCCAGTTACTCAAGAAAATCCACAGACCTTGTTGTGAGCAGTTTCCTCAGTAGAGGAAAAGCAACTACTTTTCCTCTACTGAACTACATTCACTAGCCATATCACCATGCAGAGGGGAGTGTGCATCTACTGCTAGCTCAACTAGCACTACTGAGCTAGCTGACATTACAGTTCAGCCGAAGAGAATGCCATTAATGTTCACATTTCAGCCTCCTGTCATGAGTAGATGCAAGCTTCCTTCTGTGTGGTGATACAGTTGGCAAGTGTAGTTCAGTAGGAAGGAAATAGTTTGGAATCAAACTGATGAGTATGATGTGTCAGTGTTGCACAACTTTATTACTCTGCTTTTAAAAGTTTCAACATGTTGGTTTCACTTCTGATATGATAAGAGGATCTGTCAAATTTGATGGAACAGGAGATGAGCAGAGCTCCTTTCACAACATTTACAGTAAATTAAGCCTGCCGATTTTCTCAATCAACATGGCTACAAGGCTACTAACAGCAAAAAGATGTGGATCAGCTCAATAATAGTGAACCTGAAAAAGAGGCTGTACAGGAATACTAGAAACAATAGCAATGACCCTGCAAATAATTTCAAATGCAACTCATTAAGGCAATAGACTTTGGCCTTTAAGCAGCCATAGAGAGATGACCTCATTCCTGCAGCGATCTTACAAAGAGGGAGAGCACTTCCTATAACACTTCACACTGGGAGATCAAAGTGGGCTTCAAGCACCTTCCAAAGCACTTATTCAGCAGATCAAAGGAATCCCACTGAAACATGGACATGTTCGTGCCTACAGGAGAAATCTGTTGCTACTTCTTCGAACAATAAAAGCTCTGAGAGCTCACATTGTGTGGTCGGGGAAACAGACTGGGGGCTACCCTGAAGGCTGAGTGAGTAGTGAACCTACTTGTGTTTGGGCAGCAACAGGCCTGGTCCTGTACAGAGCATAACACAAACTCTGCCAGGACTGGTGATTCAATTGTTACTGGAGACACCAGAGTGGAAAAACTTTGCAGTCAGGATACAGTCACACGAAAGATCATGCAAGCCTACAGAACTCTGTGCAAGCCATTGCTGTATGTATTTGGTGTGGTGTTGCTAAAAGATTGCAACCATGCTTTTCCCTGTTCTAACTAGTAGCGCTGCAGGGAAACCTTCTTAATTATCTGAAAGGCTTGTGAGACCAATGCATTTTTAATCAGAGCCTGTGTTGGTATAGCAGGTGTTGAGGGAGGAGGGATGAAATGAGCGAGTTAATTGTCGCTCCACAACTCGATAGCTTTTGTAGACCCATTTGTCCCTGCCAAGCCAGATTTACCATTCATCTCAGATTGCCTTTCCCCACCCACAATATCTGAAGGTGTTTTTGTCTTGCTCTTTCAAACAGAAGACCGGACAGATAAACAACAAAAAAAAATTAAACTTTCTGTCTGCCTTTTCATGGCTTTAACTATCTTCCCCATATCTAGCAGGTGTTTTTATCAACTGACTTTTCTCCATTGTCAGCTCACTGGTGGAAATCTCCACACTCTGCCCCTGCAATGGCATTATCTTTTTTCCTGGCAATATCTAAGTTGAGCCCCTACCTGTTTCCCACTTGGTCTCGATAACAAAACAATAGTGGGAACCAGAAATCCCTCTCGCCTCACTGATTCTGCCAAATCCGTGCTCTGACATTTGCAAAGTCTGAGCGCTGCCGAACCGAACAATCCCACTCAATGCCAATTAGAGTCCGTCTCGGCTGGTTCTCAGCCAATCAATTGGACAAAGTGTGTTTCCTGGGCATCACTCTGATGGTGGGTGTGTATGATTGGCTGTACTGCAGGTTGGTGACAGGCATCCTCAAAACCGGTCATGCCTTTGCAGGATATCAAGCGTGCATCTGTTGGAGCAAAATGGTGTCCGGCTATTTCTCAGTCCAGAAGGAGCATATGGCAAACAATGATGTGGGCATAAGTTTGCCATAAGTTGCACAAGCCTCTAGGGGAGAAAGTACCAAGGCACCATCTGCCAAATTGAAGAATTCCCAATTACAAAACACTGGGTAAATTATTCATCACACCACTCGCAATAACAACCACAAGATTCACAAGGATGGAGGTGTTGAAATCAGTGAAAACGTTCAAGGATGTAAAAATCGAAGGCTTTTGATACAAAGAACAAAGACAAATTTGAATGAGATTGGATTAACATTTCTGTATCTGCCTGAAGTGAAACAGAAGCGCATAACAACTGTGACTTTAATTAAAATAGCTCTGATGCAACATAAAATATAACCACATAATTTGAATCTCACACAATGGAAAAGTAGCAATTTGTGAGCAGCTGCTTATTTGTAGGCTAAAGGCTATTAAGCTGATACATTTCCTACATTTAATATCAGGATTTAATTTGAACTTTAACACCAGAAACGTGTTCTGTCAGCATATTATCATTTTTAAACAACAGATGTACTTTTTGTGGGTAAAAAATAATTAATGACACGTTTGGCAATGTAGGCCAGTAGAATGTATTATCACAATACTGGTCCCACAAAAGCCGGACCGATTTTGAATGACACAAAAGAAAGCTACGAGGAACAGAGGAAAAAGTAGAGAGAAAAGCCACAATGGGATTCAGTCCCTGGCCAGGAAGGCTGTAAAGTAAATGGGGACAGAATTTTTAACAACTTCTTTAAACACAGAGGCAGTAAAAATCTCTGGCAGTTTCTGAAATGTTTCACTTGTGTTTTCTCATGAGGTCTATGAAGCTTCCCAGTGATATTTGCTTGTGAGTATATTGGGATATTTAATCATAAAGAAGCAGCTGCTCAGGTTTCTTTGCCCTGCTCACACACAAAATAATTCACTTGTTTCAGATCTTTAAATATGGGAGACTTAATTTAAGCTCCTTGTTAATTGAAACAGCTGAGTTTAGATCATGTACACTATGTGAAGAAAATCATACTTGCTGATTTCCAGCGAGCAATTACAGCATAAAATGGAAGAAAATCTGAACTGGCATGTTGCCTATCACACCATTTGTCTCACACGCAGGCCCCTGAAATAGGGGACCAGCCAAGCTTAAAGCATTGCAGGTGGCTCTCCTCCAGGTATCCTATCAGGGATAAGATGCAAAGGTTGGCTCACACAGGTTTTCTTATCAGCCCACACGACCACAAAAGCAGTGGTGGGTAGAGTACTGAAAATATATACACAAGTAAAAGTCCAATAACTCCCATAAAAAATAACCAAGGAAAAGTTAAAATTACAGTTTGAGAAACCTATTTAAGTAGAAGAGAAAAAAGTACCTCATTAATGTCTTACTCAAAGTACAGGTTCCTTTCCATGTGAGTGAGTGAAATAAAAGAAAAGAAAAGAAAAAAAAAACAGCATTGGTTCTGATGTTCAGGTTGGCTGATCGAACAAATAAGAATCACCTATGCAATTATATGAATAATCCTCCACTCTCTCAATCTCTTCCTCTCTAACCCTCTTCCTTATAACATCAAAGATTAACGATACATGTGAAAAACTACCAAAGCTAATGTTACGGGAGAGGAGCATCATGTTGCCAAGGAGATGAGGAGGAGTCAGTGAATTAGTGAGCGGTAACATGATCTTTTTCATTTGTTCACTCATTAACTGCAATGTTACCATTAAAATCAGACAGTTTAACACGGGCTAACTGGTAATGTTAATAATTATTCTTGCGAGCTTACCTCATTGACTTTGGTTGAATTCCCCATTGCTGCTGTGGCTATCATGAGGTCAGAGGTTGGCAGCTCTGGGCTCATATGTGTGTAGCCAATGTCATTTTCATCACCGTTCATTGTAACGTTGTAATGTTCCTCTAGGCTACTGTTGTTGTAGACATCGTTAAAACACATTTTAAAAAAATACACGATGCTTTAGGCCAGGCAAAGGGGCAACTTTGGCCGGCTGGTAGTTTGCATTTGAGGCGCTCTTTGTGTGCTCTCCCACCTGCACTCAAACTTAACATTTAGAGCAGATTAGTTGTAACAACGGTTTTAATGGCAAATGTGGTGAGGCAAAATGTAGATTATTGGTTCGAAAATATATATGAGTAAAAAATAAAAGAACAGTTTAAAAAAAAGAACTTTGAAAAGTACTTGTTCCTTAAGAAATACACCTTTTTACTCGTGCGTAAATTGTAATGCATTACTGCCCGCTCCTGCACATAGTTCGACTGTGCAAGCAGCTTATTATACCCCATATTTGTGTTTATTGTAGGGCAGCACCCTCTAGTGGCTGCAGTAATTACCACAGGAGCTGAGAAGGAAGTGATATGACATAGGATAAAAAGCAACAAAGTCAGTTTAATGTGCAAACATCGACAAGCTGCTATAGGGTGGACAGAAGGAGTGGTGGATGGGTTAAACACTTTCACTCAGGAGACCAGTGTTTGCATCCCAAACAAGGTTGACTTCTTTTAATAGAACATAGTTAAGTAGGCTAGTATGTGTGGCAAGCTACATTAGTGACTTATTTGACATGCTGTATGTGGCAATGATGTTATGTTACTTTAGTGACAAAGTTACTGTTAGTAATCCAATGGCCTGCTCACGGGCTCTCCTGGGGTAATTTTTGATGATTATGATATGTAAAACGATTGCTGTGTTTGTTGTTATTGAAGTCGTTTGGCCTTATGATCTATCATTCAAAAGTTACACTCCACGCAGTGCCATTCATACGGATATCAAGATAAACCACCACAACACGTTCAATAAACACTATCGTCAGACAAAACAAACAGTCAGGACTCACCTACGAAGCATTATCACGATCCAAATATTTGCATTTTCTAGACCGGATCACAGCTGACACAATTTACACTGTATCTTTCAGACACTGTCAAAGGTCCAGACAATCTAAATCCAGTAAAATATTGAGTCCAACCACATCCATACATATCTACAAACTGCCATTGCATTATGTCGAACATTCATATTTCTCTGGCCTTAATCCTTAATTTTTGAGTTTTTTATGCAAACGCATTGGAATTGGAGCTGCCATGTTGGAGACAAACTCATAAGCTTTCAGTGGAGCCCTCACTGAGCTAAGAGGAGCTTTGAATTAAGTTTCTCAAGAGTCTATAGCCAACCACGGCCTGAGCTGAAGACACTTCCTGTTATTTCAAGCTGGTTACGGCGACAGCGATTGACCGACCATAACCAAGGCTTTCGAGTGTTGTAGAAAATGATACTTTGTGGCTCCACCGCAGATTTTATTTAGTCTATTGCACCACAGAGTGTTAGACAAGTACAGGAATAATAAGCAAATGGCTCCTATGTTGTTTTAAGGGGGAAAACAGTCCTTCTTATCAATTTAGGTTTTTTAGAAGTGTTTTATGTACAGTGAGCTCCTAAATAGACAATTCTGTTTGTGTTGGTTAGTTTTTCAATCATTTACACTTTCCAAAAATTGTTTTGCCCTCTTTTTTGGAAAGCCCTTTGGAAAACGTGGAAAATATTTATTTTCTGTGCTACTGTTATCTACTGTGAATTTGTACTATGTGAGATTTCATGTTGCGGTCCCATTGTGTTTTCCAGCTAATACCTCCCATTTGTAGTCATCTGCTGCATCTTTATTCATGAAAATATTCAGGCAAGCATGAAAAAACATTTAATGTCAGTGTGTTAGACATTTATAACTCAATGACAGAAGCACTTGCAGTGATTCTGACAGCTGGGGAAAAAACTTCAGTGTTACCTTACCAATGAGGCAATGCAGGTACATATACTAAATATGGAACAAGACCAGCTTTTGATTTACATTGGGTATGCCTTGGATTGGCGGTAAGTTTTGTTTAAACCTAACATGGTAGTTTTGGAGCAGAACTGCAACCGTTCACTGGCGTTAAGGATGTGTTCAAAACTGCTTTTAAATTTTTGGAAGTCACTGGAAATTGACCTATTCTGCTGTTAAGGTATGAGAGAGCATTGTTTCTTTTCTAATATGTGTATGCAACCCTGTCAGAACATAACAATAAGTTTGGGATGTGGCAGCCAGTCACATCTACTGTGTATTTAATGTAAATAAATGTGAATTGCTGTTCATTATTTTAATTTCTGCTGCTATAAGAGCCTGTTAGCCAGTGAAGCCTGTGTTAAAATAATTGTCTGTAAAACAAAATCCTTACGGCAGTACACACACAGTAAAATCATGTTCTATCATTCTGACTCTGATATTACTTATTGTCCCCTTTGGGGAAAATTTGTATTTGGCCTCCTGTAAGTATAAATGATCTCTAATTAGAAGCCATGTAAGTAAATATACAACATTAACAAATTACAAATGCAATGAATAAGGACATTAGCCTATAAAGACCATACACACACACACACACATATGCACACATATCTGCACACTACACAATCCACTCATCCTAAACACTAGTGCATTCTTAAGTGGCATTAGAGACATATTGCACAACCCCTGAGGCCAAAAGCACATTATCCTTGGTCTAATGTGGCTTGACTTCCATAAGTATATATGAACATTTATAGCAGCTTAGCTCAATCTCAGGATCCCTGAGTGTTTTACCAGAAGGTAAACGCTAAGACTAAACTGCTCATATTACATAGTCCACCTTCTGCCACTCATGGCTATAGGTGTTTTGACCCACAAGAGACATTATGTACAGGAATGTAGGAAGGTGCAATGTTAGTGTTATTGGTCTTTGAATGAGGCAAATCTGCCAGATAATCTCATTGTCTTCTTCAGGGTTTTATTTCATCACAAAACTTTATTGGAAACATGAATTTTAAAACATCCATATTGTAGTCAATGCAGTGCTGTGCAATACTGTGATATTGTGTTTTCTCATTGCAATATCATCAATTTAATATGAGCATATTCCCTATCTATACTATTATACCCATGTGATGTGTGGGAGCAGTGTTTTCAGACCTTGCTGTTTGCCACGAGGCAACGTTATTTGCTGCCAGAAAATCAGAAAAAGACTTTAGCGAGTCAATAATTCCCAGAGCATGAGACCACACTGCAGGTTGCTGGACGACCACAGAGAACTTTGACAACATGAAAATAATAACCTGTTGTAATGCACATCACAGGTTGGCAATTTGCTATTTTGTCCAGCTTGAGTAGCCAAGCTAAAACTCATTTTTCTAAATGCATCTTCAATACCCCATATACAATGAAGCAGCAATTTGTCAAACATTGAATGGACCTTCAAGGACTCTACGGGCTGCAGCCATGAATGTCTGTGTCTCTGCCTCCTCTCCTTTGATGTGGATGTGATTACGCAGCTGAATCAATGGGACAGACAGAAAGCGAGAGCAAGTGGCTCATTCCCCATCTGTGCAAATGTCATCCTCGACTGATTGTACTGTAGATGCACTCTTGATTAGATGAGAGGATCGATACAGTGTTTTTTTTCCTGCAATGCAGGTTATCATTCAAACAGTACAAATGAGAGGGGGGAAAAAAGAATGTTTCCTCTACTGGCAATTGTCGATCTTTAACTGAAAGTTTCATTTCAGAGCATGCTTTCAGAGTGGCATTGACCCTGCTGCTGCTGGGATCACATCTAAAGAGCAAATTATTACATATGGAACACACTTAAGGGTCAGCCTCCAGTGTTTGTTTTTTTCTCCATCTTGTTCAAATCAGTAGAAAGTAGGCCTATTTCTGTCCTGTCTAACATGGTCATTGTGTCCCTGTCATTACTGTAGATTTCAACAGAAAACATCAGCAGAATTCACTGTAGCATGTCTGCAAATTCCTCTCAAATGTCACCTGTTAAACAAAGAATACAGCAGTACCCTTAACTAGGGACGTACCAATATGGGTTTTTTCCCAACCGATACTCATAACCGATAATTACCTGTTTCTCATGGCCAATATGATAACCGATAATTTTCCATTTTTATTTTTTAAAAAGAAGTGTATAACCTGTAGTTTATGTCCACCTTAGTGTAAGAAAGGCTAAGATGTGCTCCAGACTGGGTCACCAAGTCACGATACAAAAAATCGCTAGCTGTTGCATTACACGGCTAGTGGTTATTTATAAGTTAAGAGTTGAGCCTTTTACAAGTTTAGTGTTGGATGCGAGATCAGATCCTCGGCACAATCCTGTTGTCTACCTCTGGAGCGGTGAAGGACATCCATACTGCAACATGTTTTGCCCTCTAAACAGTGCTGCAGTTGTTGTTCGCCTTCTCTGGGATTATTGGGGGCTTGCATACCAAATTTAAAGGTACGTGTAATGGCTATAATTATAATTGACGGAATAATTAATATTATAAAAATGTCCACTTATCAGCCGATAATTATTGGCTGATAATATATTGTGCATCCCTGCTCTTAACCACTGCAAACAACTATTTTAACCCTCTAACTAGTTATCATTCCATCATTATAAT
>JAPZEB010000005.1:26635146-26645909 GCA_029783705.1 Chaetodon striatus
CCAATGCAATGACTTTAAAATAGGAGTCATATGTGCTCTCTGTCTGGTCTTTGTCAGTATTCTAGCTGTTTTTTGGTGGCCATATATATATATATATACAGTATATATATATATATATAAGCAAAATAATTTCACTTCAAAGGTCAGATTAACCTTACTCTTGCAATGACAACAATTTGCTTTATGACTGGAGGACTTCAGTTTGTTGCTGGTTTGAACTTAATTTGTCCAGTTCAGTTCAAAACTAGGCTGCTATAAGCCCTGGTAATAACCTTTGAGGCTCAGAACCCACATCTACACCAATGCTGACACACCATGATCTTTTCTGTGGCATCTGAGGTCTTTTACTAAACTTCTAGCCAGGAAGTAACTGTATACAGAGGGGGAGCTCCAAAGAACCAAGCCACCGATTCAGTCAGTGAAAATAATTACACAGTAGAGAGCTTCTGGATTCAGTGTTAATAACATCTCTTTGAATATTGTTAAATATTGCGTCTGTGTAACAGAACTACAGGTACTCACACTGACACACACACACACACACACCAGGTAGTGGTGAAGTGCTGCTTACTGCAATAATTACATTTTTCTGCAGCCAGAAAGCATGTTCCTATGTTTCAGGGGTAAAGACATTTTTTCTAACAGAGGTCAACATGTCACAGGAATCCCAGGATTCAGTTTACTTATTAGCTGCAACTGCAAAAAGTGAACTACCCGCAACTTTCACTCTGGCAGCACTTTGCTGCAGAATCGTATTGCAGCAAATCAAAGTGGCAGCCATTTTGGCAATAGTCTTGGTTGAAGGGCTTTGGCTTTTAGATAAATGTGACTGTTGTAAGTGTGAAACAGATAGACTGAATATCTGTTGTCTGTTGTATTCTTTATAAATTCCAGCTGCTGTTGAAGAAAGTGAAAGAAATTTCAGTAAACTGGAAAGTATTGCAGTTGTTCTGACTGACTTTCTTTCAAAACTGATGGCCACATTGTTTTGTCCTCTCCTCAAATGGTGCCATAGCTGCCAAAACAAGCTCTCTTTCTGGACAGGACTAAGACATGGGGTCCTGGCCCACCTCCCCAGGACAGCTGGGAAGGCTTGGAAAGTTAATATTTGTTTCCGCTCCCTGAAGGGACGCTGAGGTGCCATGAAGCCAGCCTCCTAAATTCAAACTGCTCTCATGGAGCTCGTAAATAGCCAGCAGCAGCAGTGTTCATACTGGTCACCTCCCAGGAGGGACTGTGTAGAAGTTTACTAGTGTGATGCAGAGTAGGAAAAGAGTTTAGATGCTCAGTCCACCCTCCTTTGGCAAATAAAGGTTTGGAAATACAATAATAAAAAGATAAAAACGTGCTATATCTCTCCAAATGTCATTACGGAACTGACTGTGATACTCCTGTGGAGATGTTATTAACTGCATGAGTCAGTGAAATCACATCAACCCACCCTGAGTAAACTATGACTATTTCATTTTGCATGGGCCAATATCTAGCTGAGGAAATGCTGTTCTTGACAAATAGTGTGTCATCGTTAATAGAGGTGTCATATTCTGAGGTGCAGCCTGCTGTATTGTAGAAGCAGAGCAGGGATTTCTGGCATAACTTCACCTACTTCCAAGGTGCATTGAGGAGGGAAATTGGAAATCTCAAGAGGACAAAACTCAAGCAACACTTGTAGTATAAAGAAATACTTTATTGTCAGACCAGCCTGCAGTATTCAAATAGATTTAAAGCACAAGTGGTTCCAAACTGCTGCTGTCTCCAATGAATTACATTCTTTTGCAACTATTCCTAAAAAAAACAAATTATGTTTACCAGCAACATTCATTCACAGTGAAGGAAGTAGTGTGAATTCATAAAGTGTTGCAAAAAGTGATAAGATAATCCTTTATTAGTCCCACGGCAGGGAAATTTGCATAATTTACATGTGTACAGATACTTACCTTCCACACTGGCAGCCACTTAAGTTATATTAAAGGTGCACTAATTGGTATCATATCAGCTCAATTGAGACTGAATGCCTAAATGTAAAAGGAGGCGCGGTGCTCATACACGGTGACAAAGCCACTGGGACTTATCAGCATCCTCCCATTTTAGCACCTTTTAGCTTGTATTTTAGGTTTTATGAACACAACATACTATTTAGTTCATTGTCACTGATCTTACAAAAAAAAAGCTTCAAAAAACCCACTGTACACTACTGGCTGAGCACCAACTGGCATACAGACATAGTCAGCATCTAGCTAACAGGTAATGAATAGCATCAGGAATTGGTGAAAACCAGAACAGAAATTTAAAATAAAGACATTCAGAATTTATATAAAATCATCACTTGGACAGAAACATGGTTGAGAAAGAATACCAATTTATGCCTGCCTGCCTGTACAAATTGACAAGTGTTTGCTCACACTGTAGCCACTAACAATTGATAATATGTCAGTGTTGTGGTGACAGCTTGTTGTGCTGCCCCCAAGTGGCCAAAAACAGAATTACTGCAAATTACTCTACTTTAAAGACCAAGTCGCACCAAACCAACTTCAGAAAAAGGTATCGCCTTACATCACCTGTGTCTCAGCCAAAATGTTGCACTGAAAACGCTGCAAAAATTACGGCCAATGTCCAACCAGCATGTGTGTTCTTTGCCTGCATGAGAAGAAATAACTCACACCAGCAGACTGCAGGAGTGTGTCATCGTCATTAAAAGAGGAAAACTGAAAGACTGTCTTGACGCTATTTAGCCAGTTAGCATATTACCAATACAATTAAATGTTAAAAGAATAGAGTGTGTTTACCATGTACCAGTGAACAATAACACAAACCTTCATGAAACATTTCTGCTAAAGAGCTCAATGACTACAGAAAAAATAATCTTACTTTATGTAACAAGTTTGTTTTGGTCTCACTCCCTCTTGACTTAAGTTCTATGTTTACTTTCCTCACTTCCATTTCTCTTCTGGTGCCCTGAGTCGAACTGCCAGTCATATTGATTTCATTCACCGACAGGCTTTGCCGTTGCCAGCACCAATTCAACATGCTGAATCAGCCAAAGAGAAGCAGATGGGGACCGGTGAGGGGCAACGATGTGGAACACACTGCACCGACGAGGGCCTCAGGGCGTCAGGGCAACAGACACTCATCAACACCCTGAAACTGAATGACAGTCGACTGTCAGCTTGGTGTGTCGGGGCCTTAACTATAATGCCATCAACACATTGTTTCCCTAAACTCACCCCCAGTGCTTTTGATATATTTGCCCATATTTTAATATACAGGTGCAATATTTTAGAAATGACCAAAATGTTGACAGTGAACATTTTTCAGATGTTTACAACACAAATCCATAATAAAAACATCCTGTCTGATGTGTTTAAGGATAGTGTAACCCAACAAGTATTATATTTCCCCTATTATTTAGCCTCATAATCTCTCTAATGCTTCTCATTGAAACTCGAGTATGGGTTATAGGCATGCTTTTGTATGCAAACTAAGAAGGTAAAGTAATTATTTTTCTTATATGTTTTCACGAAAGTAATGTGTTATATAATAGAGGATGTATAGCAAACTGATTTTAATGTTTGAGTGTGTTGCATGGATATACAGCCATTACAAATTATTATTAAATGTATTAAAATGTCAATAAATATGCGGTCAAATGACATTCAGTCTTGTTCCAAGGTATAATAACACTCACTATTTGAGATCCTGGAGAAAAATAAACCACACTGGGAACCAGCTAAATGATCTTCACACATTGCCAGATTTGTTCTTGTTTTGAGTAAAATGAGCCTCGAAGGCTGAAAATGACCCAGAATCACTTGTAACGCGCCAATCCACAGCCTTGGCACTTTGTCAGTGTGTCTACGCTCGGTTGTACATTTGTGCACATGTGTGGGATGTCAGTGGACAAGAATGTGCCTGTCTGTGAGACTAACCGTGCAGTGCTATTACTCACTCTGTTCAGGGAAACTGTGCCTCTGTGGTCCCCCACCTTCTGCATGGAAAGTCTTAGAGTGAGAGAAAGTAAAACTCACGTGGTCAAATCTGCAGCAGAGCTCTGATGGAATTTCCTGTGTGCTAATTTTCCCACGATATCATGACCTTAATATGCCTCACTTGAAACAATGTGTCGGAGGGGCAGACTCTGGACACTATGGCTTGTAGCAGATGACATGATGTCATTGTCTGTTCTCGAGAACTGCCCCCCTGGTAACTTCAGAGATGAAGGAGGTCCGTGATTTTTTCTGTCTCCAGGGGAAAACAGTGCAGGAAATGCAGAGACCAAAAGAAAATGATCCTTTTTTTTTTGCATTTTTTTTTTTTAGCAGCATGTAGTTAAATGTAAAATCCAAAACACATGCATAAAAACACAGCTGTAGAGAATACAGTGTAGCTGTAACATTCATTACCTGCAGGTGGTTCAACCATTAAAATTGCAATACTTTTATTCATTGTCTCTAAGGACCGTGGTTCCCAACTTGGTTGTTGGGACCCCCCAAGATCTCAGAAAATAAATCTGAGGGGTCCCAAGATGATTAGCAAATTAGAAAAATATGTTCATTTTTCTGGCTATGTTTAAATCTTTGCTTTTTCTAATGGAATGCTGTAGAGTTTCTACCTCCTCGGGGCCCTTTAAAAAACGATTAAAACGAAGACAGAAACATCACTTTTTAGTGGTTATCACTATTCATAGAAAAAACAACCTGTGCGGAGGCAGGCTAAATTGCTTGGCCATGAAAGTAAAAACAGGTGAGGAATAGTCTAAACTACTGCTGCTATTACTTTCCTTTTCAGTGTGTGGTCCGGGTGAACATGAAAACTGGGCTGACAATGTCCAAACAGCTCCACCTTGTGAAGAATTAGCAGGCTGATAAACGTTCACAGTAGACTTGTGAGTTAGTGAAAAAAGTTACAGACCATTTCCTTAAAAGTTTTTGCATCTTAAAAATATTTCCCCATTCCATACATACATGTAACTCTACTAACAGAAGTACACCTAGTTGCTGAGCATCTGTAAGTTTTGATGGGTTGAAGTCTCCATTTTCAAAGCCATCACTCTGTCCTATTGCAGCTTTCCCCCAAAAGACTTGGATTAAGCCCTGCTCAAGACCACTTCATTCTGTCATACCCTGTTTGGCTCAGATAACACTTGCAATGCTTTAGCTTTAGCTCCATTAGAAATCCTCTGCAGCCAAACATGTCTCAAGTTATAATGAAATAAAGTTTGAAAATATTCAAATGATGGTGGGACAACTTCATATGAGTGATATAGCAAAGCGAGTAATGAACCGTATTGTTTTGAGCCAAGGGCTTTCCATGCGCTTTGTTTTGTTCATATCATTTATAAAAGTTCAACTTCAAATTAGAGCTCCATTATAAAGTAACACAAAGCAGTCAATGATTTACATAACAGTGAGTTAACCTTCAGATCAATAATTAATTTAATGAGTGAGTAGGAGTTGTTGTTTGAGAAAGGATTGCCCTGTAGGTTGTGGATGAGAAAGCAAATAGTTGAGTACAGGCTTGCGGAGTGGGTTGAAATACTGTGTGTGGACACGTATAAATCACAGTACAGAGCATGAATCACAGCTACAACACCTGCTGGCTTTAATGTGAAACTCTCCTGCTGGATTCTAACCACCTGGTGCACTCCATTGTCTGTTGCTATATAATCTTTGTAACTTCTCCGTGGCTGGTGAATAAGCAGCTCTCTTTGATTTAGACTGGTGCCACGGTTACGGTCCAAACAATTTATATCACCTACCAGGGCGTTACAAAATGTCCGAACAGTTCATTCTCTCACTGCGGGCAGCCTACTGATATGTTTGAAACTTGGAATCGGTTGTCAACACTGACTGAGGGGGGAGGTGTATAAAAGCTCTCTCACCTGGGGCTGCAATACAAGCAGCTGTTGCTTGGATATCAGAATAAAATAACACAACACCATACTGTACATTACTGTTTATAGCCTAGGAAGCTACATAGCAGATCCCTGGGTACCATCTGAACCCCCATCTGCATTATCCTCAAGTTTAAGTTAAATATATGAGACAGTTTAATAACGTCTACACAAAATTATGTCTCATTTTGCACCAGGAGAAAGAGGAGTTAATAATATATTTTACAATCCTTAATATATAAAAAGCTGATGATGCTAGCTGAGTTTAATGTCACAAGTTAGGGCAGCACTAGATTAAATTGCATTGATGGATAAGTGCATTTTAATTGGATTTTCTTTCCTCTGTGCAATTGACATTTAAGTTATGCAAGTGAAAACAAGGAAAATCAAACATCATCAAGTTTAACATCCCCACTGCTGTAAAGTATCACAGTCATATTAAAGCGGCCACTACCTTGCAAAAGAGCATTATTGCAAAGTAGTTTGCAAAGGCTTATTGGACAAGTTTTTCCAACCCAAAACAAAAGTATGTGTCACATCAAGTTTACAAATCTGTCCCTGAAGCAAAAAGCTGTTCCTTTCTCTAAATTAGTGATTCCCAATTTTGTCTGATTGTCTGATATAGCCTCCCTCACATCTCTATCAGATGAACCCAAGTCCCCTTTTAATCCGCGCCATCAAAATGTGTTCATTAAACCAAATTAAAGTGTAAGTAATGCCAAAAAAGTGGATATTGTTCTACAAAATATCCACACTTGAATGATCACTGTTTAACTTGGCTTATTCAAGTTTGCAGTTGTGCTACTACTAATCTGAGTGGCATAAATTGAACCTTATTTATGTATTATCTTTAGCGATTGAATTCAAGTTTGTATCCATGAGCTGGTTATTCTTACCCATTACACGAAGCTAGTTATGTTTACCAGTTACTTACTTGTTATGTTTATCCATAGACTGTATAATAAACATGGATGACCTGACGGCTCCTCAAAAGTGAAGCCAAAACATCTTGATCGTCCCCTGGTGGCTGGCTGCAGTAGCCTATAGGTCAAAAACCCTGCCTCGTTAATGTTTGCAATCAAAGAATCAAAGTACACATCAAATCAATTTTTCTCAACGATGAATGTAGTTCTTGTCACACTGATGTGTGCTCAAGTGTTCATTTTCCGTAAAAGTTTAGTTTTATTTAGTTATCTGATGTCATAAAAAGCAGGTTTGATGTCATGATTGACAGCTTTATGCGCCAATCGAGTACTCACAATTAACGGTGCTGCTCATGACTGGTTGGACAGGTGTATGGTGGGAAACTTGATAGAGCAGAGATTGCTATTGCACAGACTCTGGCTCCAAATGATGTCCACAGCACAAGATGGCAGCAGTGGAAGTAAGTGGAAATCCATTACTAATTATGTTTATCTATTACTTTTAGCTATTTATGTTTAACAATTATTTTTTGCTAGTTATGTGTCATCTATTCATTGTTTTTAGCTAACTGTTTTAACAACTTATCTATCAGCCTACTTTCGACTTATTATTTCACTGTTCATCCTTTTAGTAAACACCTTTAACCACTTATCTATTACTACTTTAAGCTAACTATTTCACCTATGAAATATTGTTAGCTAACAATTTTAACCATTTATCCATTACTTGTTGCTAATTATTTCACTTACTTGGTTACTTTAACTAACTGCAGTATTTCACCTGCTTATCCATTAATTTCAGTTAATTATTTCAGCTGTTTATTGGGCTAGTTTTTTTAATTTGCATTTTTACTCAGCTAACTACTAAACGTTTTTAGGTGTTACAAAGAACATAGTTGGTTGTTGGGAGACATAGGCTACTGCGCAGTCAGTCACAGTCCGGTAGTTTAAGCTACTGGTCATGAACACACCAATATTAAAAAATAAAAGGCCACTCTAAAATGTGCAGTTTAACCACACAACACAATGCCATAGATGTCTCAAGTTTTGAGGGAGGAACATTGGCATGTTGACTGTGTGGCCAATCTGTGACCCAAAAAATAAATGAATACCTGTAACACTAGTCATGTGAAATCTTAATTAATGTCTTTTTTCAAGATTAAACTGCACATATTGGAGTGGCTTTTTAATTGTGACCATCCCAAGGCATTCCCATATAGAATGATGGTGTTTGATCAGCATCTTCATTATGTCACACCTGTCAGGTGGATAGATTATCTTGAAAAAGGAGACATGCAAACTAACATGGATTTTTACAAATTTGCAACCAAAATTTAAGGAAAACAAGTCTTTTGTGTACATAACCGCAACTTGTTTTTAATTCCAAATTTGTCAAATACCACCACTTGGTCAGTGATTTCTGCATCAGACACTGACAGGAAAATTATCCTTTCGATGCAGTATGATGGCGTCAGTTTAAATGACGGAAAGTAATGTCTTACCTGAGCCCCTATAGAGTGGGTGGGAGGGGTGGTGAATGGGCTCAACAAACGCTGGACTTTCACTAAGGACCCTGGTGTTGACTTTCCGTATGAATGTTGCAAAACACCACGTAAATGCAAGGTGTTTTACCATAATTGCAAGTTTACTCTGAGAAAGACTGAATGCATCTAACAAACAGGAACTGTACATTTCCTGTGGAAATGAAGTGTAAAAAAATACAATGCATGTAACAGGTGTAAATTAACAAGGCGTCTGAAAACTTCAACAACAGATGTACCCTGGATACCTAGAGCGCCATATTTAGAAATCAAAAGTTTACTGAATGAGCGGCAATGTGTGACTTGTTGGGAGTGAGAATATGTTGATAAAAAAGTCTTAGATCTTAAACTTAAACCTGTGAAAAACAGAAGCAAGTGTTGCATTAGATTTTTTTGTTCAGTGTAGATCTTTTTAGATCTGAATCAGAATTTTTTTTATTTATTTGTAAGGCTGTTAGTCAAACTGCTCCACAACCTTATACCGCATGGCAATGTATCCCCACAGTACAAGTGGCCCCTGGTTTGGAATTACTACTCTACATCATTTCACCGTGTAGGCTAGGTCCTACACGTTTTGCATAAGACCTCGGAAGGATAATTTCTTCTGGTTGGAACATACCTCTCTCAGCATGATTTGGTCAGATTGCATGCACACATTATAACATTATAGGAAAAGTTCACTGGAACTCGATTAAAATGGATTTACGTAGGCTTCTAGGCTAATGTCAAACAAAGGAGCCTAAGGGGATTTCCAGCTCACACAATTACTTCATACAGAAATAGCAGTATAAAGGCTTTGCTCTGCAATTAAGGTCCTTATTCTATCCCAACTTGTGAGTATCTGATTGTGGTTACAGGCCAAAACTAAAAGTAGGAGATTGAAAATCAGACATAATAAAGGCACTCATGCACTCAGTAAATTTTATGCTTATTGAGTTTGATGATACTGCAGTTTTTTCATTTAGAAGAAACAGTTCATTCAAAAACAAAGTCAGTGAGCTTCCACGTTGGATCATAGACAAAAACAAGTACAGTCACACACTGTCACTATTTCTTTTCTGCTTGCATGCATCTATAGATGGAAAGAAAATGATTTCTTTATGCAATTGTTTTTATCCCGAGAGACTGAATAACCTTTCAGTCTATTTGAGATCAAACATCAAGCTACATCACAGGAACATGAGATTTATTTAAATTGAAGTAGTCTTTCCTCATACAATGTTCACAAAACTGATAATTAACCACAGGTAGATTATGTGTACTACAATAGAAAATTAATTTTCTCTTGACTCCAGGTCTGTTAAGTAGACAACTAATCATTTTTGGCCTGCAGAATTAAGTACACTGCTGCAGAGACAAGAAATCCCTCAACTAATGTGAATGAAATAATCCTCCAGAGTTCTGATAACTCACAGGAAGATATGCTTTGTTTACCTATTAAGAAATTAAAAAACAAAACAAAACAAAACAATGCTTCTGTGTACACTTCTTTCAGCCTCAGAGGTTTATTGACAATTTTCTACAATGAGAAAAGGCTCAATTTGTGGTGAATTACAAAGACAAGCCTGGTTGTTGTCTGTTCAAAACATGTGCTTATCACTTACTCTGGTTTAGCTTGAGAGGGTCAAAATAACAGTGAGAGCTTTCCCACACTGAACTGCCCAGGGATGAACATAAACCCGACCGACTTTAAGTGGATCACTGTATGATGAAGTCTGAGGAGTTGTCCAGACGTTGTGAGTAGACCATAGAAAGATAAACCTTTGTAATGCAAGCTGCAAATAGTTTTTGTCTCATTATAGTGTTTTTTTTCCTCATTTTTTGTGATTTAAAAAAAATAAGGAGAATTCTGATTTACAGACTACAAATGATTAGCATTTTGGCTTTAAAGCCAGTATGACTCAAAAACGTGTTTCTTTGATTCAACTGAAATTCTCATTGTAGCTGCAACTCCTTTTTAATCAACAAAGTATTAGAGGACTATCAGCCTGTTTAACTGTTGTTTTGTCAGTAGGTCTTGGCATCAAACACTGATGCACAGAGGCACCCTTGGCGATGGTATGATACACACTGGGCGACAATTTGTGACTAGAACTAGAATAAAGAAAAAAAAATTGACAGTCCATATAGAGTGGGTGGGATGGGAAGTAAATGGGTCAGACAAAGAAAGACATGAGAGAGCACACCTCTCTACCCTTCCACGTGCAAATGAGGAAAGCCTGCGGCAGAGAGGCAAACCTCTCTGCCCTGCCATGCGCCTACATAGAAACCCTAAGGCAGAGAGAGTAGCAGCAAAGACCCCTGGGAACAGAACAGAGCAGCATCAATGAGAAGCAGAAATTACATTGATAAGTCAGACACAACATGAAAAGGAGGAGCTGGGGTGGAGGTGGGTTGCAAAGTGGCTTG
>JAPZEB010000005.1:26666134-26676145 GCA_029783705.1 Chaetodon striatus
TATATATATATATATATATATATATATACATATATATTCACTGGTACAGGGCCAGGTTAAAATGAACTGCACCTGGATGGGCAGCAGGTGAGAACAAAGTAAAACAAAGTAACAAGCTGTGCAGTATATGTGTAATATTTTAACATCTAAATCACTATTATCAAGCTGCAGCTCCTTTTATTTTGAAAGTTAGTGTCACAAGTGTAACCTTTGACCCTGTGGTCACATTGGTCAGTGACGTGGAGGACTCCAGCCATGAAACTGCAGCCCAAGATGAGGTGTCTGAAGACCTAGGGGACCAACTGACAATATATGGATGGAGGAGATCCCTGATGTACTCAGATGCCTGACCCGGTCTCACTCTAAAGTCATCAAAATCCGGCGCTTGGGCAGTGACTTGCGGCATGAGAAACCAACAAAAAAAGGCACACTTTACTGTTGGCATGATACGCTGCCAGGTGCCATTATAGTTTAACAGTGCCTGGTAGTGTCAGGGTGAAAAGCGGAGGGACAAGGACAAAAGTTAACGTGGCAAAAGTCCAAGTGGGGGGGCGGGAGTGGTGGTGGATGCGTCCAACAAACACCGACCTTCACTGGAGGGTACAGTGTTCGCATCCCGTAAGATTCTATAGTCAAACCCTGTTCTTTTTTCCTAAACCTAACCACTTCCTTTTGTTGCCTAAACCCAACAGTGATTTTGTTGTTGAGGAAAAAAAACATCAATTCCCAGAGTTGTACCAACGTAGTGCGTTTATTTTGAAAGAGACTGTACAGTATGTAAAGGTTAAATTTCATGTGAAAACAGAAGTGTGACTTAAGCAACGTGGTCTCATGGGAATGTATGAAATGATAAAAATTTGTTAACAAGGCATCACATGATGGTGGTGACATGGTGCGGTTTAGGCACCAAAACTACTTGGTTTGGATAACAACACCATTGTGTCATTGATTAAAATATCCATGTTTGTAACATACAGGACTAAGTATGTCATAAAGTAATACAAGTACATCATGTAACATGACATTACTACATATAGGACTTAAATTAATGGACCAAAGCAAACAACAGTTTGGGAAATATTTTTTATCATTTGTCATTTCCTCATTCTCTCTTGTAAAATGTGTGACTTAAATTTACTTATGATAGCCTGAGCCACAAAGTGAGCCTATAATTAGCTGGAATTATCCTTCCACAGTATAAGCCAAAGTTGGGAAGAATGTAGAGTAAGTTGACAGTGAAATTCAGTTTTTGTCTTTTGTGAAATGGCACAAAATACATTCAATTATAGACTGGCATAAAATGTACACATGGGATCTGTAATTAGAAGCATTTACCCTGCATGCTCTTCAAAGCAGACGAGAGGACTGAAAATAGAAATAGAAATAGAAACACAGTAGCACTACATATAAGTTTATCCAAATAACCACTTACAACTTTCTACACTTACATAAGATATAGTATCACAATAAAAAAAGGCAGCAGGATACATGTGTCCTGTTGTCCTCGTTATAGCCAGGCAGTAACAAGTTCCTCTAACTTCATCACATAGCTGTGGCAACTTTTAGGGTCACCAGTCATTGTAATGGTAAAACCACTGGAGTGTGACTATGAGATGACTCATACTTCTTCTTCCTGTTAAAATTCAATCAGAAGTGTCTGACCGAATGCAGATGACCCATGAGCAAACTAATGACTAAGGTATTGTCTCTAACATGTGTAATGGGTTTCATCAAAGCCTGATCAGAAACATCTGAGATCATGCATGTGATTAACACATGAAGACAGAAACTACAGTCCTCTCCCTAATTTCAAATAACTGAAGAGACGGTGAAACAAAAGCTCCAGTGAGATGAGGAGACTTGTCTCAGGTTTTTCACTCACCTCTCATTATCAGGGCTTCAAATACCAAAGCTATATCTCATCCCTGGGCTTGTAATATGGATGTCAAAGGCACCCTACAGTGTCTGTATGAGACACACCAGGTTGTCAGCTAACTCCAGTGCTAACCCATTCATGGAAATACTTCACACTGATAGCAACTGACAAAGTAATTAAAAGTGAGAGAGTCCATTTGGGGCAGGAGGGAGGGGAAGTGGATCAAACAAAATTGGACTTTCAATTTAAAGACAGCAGTTTGTGTCCGATGTAACAGAGTGCTGCAATGAGGACAGGTAACCCGCAAAAAGCTTTGACATGGGTAAAAATATGTATATATATATATAAATTCACGAGTGCAGGCATGGGTAAAAAAGAACTACACACCGACAACGGGTGAGAACAAAAATATTTTTTACTCAGAATAAAACAAAAGAAATGCAGAATAAAACAAAAGAAATGCAGTATTTGGGTAATATTTTGACATTAAAATCACTATAACGAAGCTGCAGTTCTTTTTTTTTTAAGTCAGTGACACATATTGAACCTTTGCCCCCATCTTCACATTCATCACCAATGTGGAGGACTCCAGCGATGAAAGTTTGCTGCCCGAGGATGATACTTTTGAGATTTTATGGTGGTGGAGGCTAGCATGCTAAAATGTTTCCTAATCTGGCAGTGATTGCGCAGAATGTTTTCCCAGTATTGAGCACAGCCAGCAATTTGTAATTCAAGAATGGAGAACCAGCTTAATGTGAGTGACTGTAGACTGTGTGTGTTTAATCTCGGGTGCAGGCAAGTGCAGCTTTAAATTAGACATAATGGTGGGTAACGAGTCGGTTCTGGTACTGAACTTTATGGGTATGGGTGGGTGCGGGTTTTCCAAAATGGACCTGCACAGAACTGTATGAAATCGAAAGTAATCATTGTTTTAACCTTACATTATGTAACCTAGATCCCTACACCCTGTGTAAAACCAAAACTCACTATTGTTTGATGTAAGGTTATGAAATTTATGTGCGGTTGTCACACACATTTGACACAATGACATTTACAGAATGTTATGTTTTGTTAGGTGACAAACATACTAATTTTAACCCAAAACATGATTTTTTTGTTGTCATTGTTTGGTTTCCTCCACCTAACCGTAACTTTTACAACATTAACCATGTGTTACAAGGCATGACAAAGCGTCAGTGTTTGATGACTTGATGACTTTAAAATCCTGTTTTTATGAGCATTTTCAATTTGAATGCCCAAAAAAGTATTCAAGCTAGCTGGAAAAGATGGTGATCTAATAAAAAATAAAATCATACACAATGGAAATAGACATGAAACATGCATTATAACATAAATAAGGCACATGGCTCAAATATTAAATGAAGCTCCTGCTCCACTAGAGAGAGGAAATATGGCGACAGATGAAAACATCTGACTGTAACCTTCCTAAAATTAGTCCATGAAAGAAACATTAATGCCATATTTCTATCACGTTTTCCGCATCGTTTCCATTCCTTGGAGCTTTGACTGCTGCTCTTTTAATTACATCATCTTGTTGCACCCACTTCTCCTGCAATGGTTTAATGGCACCAGCTGTTTATCTTGACACACTCCTAATAGTCACAGAACTGTCATGGATGGAAATTTGCATTTTCTTTGCTGATTTTCCTCAAAATTTAGTAGAAAATTTGGCACTATATTTGGATGCAAACTGACTACTGTGATCTTCAGATTGTTCCGGAGGTTTCAGCTGACATGTTTAGTCATTCACCAGGTTTTTTTTTTCCACCATTGCCTGTGTACAGACTCCAGGTGATCTCCTATTTCAGTTCTTCATGGATCTACATTTATAGAGATGCTACACAATAATGGATTCTAATTCCTTTTTAGGAATATTTCACCCCCAACTGCTCATTTGTATATCAGTCACTCACCCTGTGTTTTGTTGAATTTGGGGAAAAAAAACTTTTTTTTCATGCTTTCACAAGGAATGAAGAATGAATCCAAAAAAGCCTAAATCTTTTCATGGATTGAAGTCATAAGGGTTTGCATCTAACAATAGAAGGACTATATCAAAACATCTGTTTACAAACTGTCACACAACTCACGCAGTATAATCTCGTAGTGTCATTTACCCAGTCATATATTCAGTGGGCTACTTTACTCTTGTAAGACTTTGCTAATGACATGAGCTCAACATTCTGCCTTGCTGTCTGTATCAGTCTGGACTTGCTGCAGCCCCGCTTTGTATGGAGAGATTAGAATCCAATCGGGCCAATCAGGGATCCACACTGTAGTTGACAACATAAGCAGCAAATCAGGGACTGTATTGTAGCTGAGGATAGTTTCCAGAACAGTCATGGCAGCTCTCGAAGCAACAAGCTCTAACTGTACCATTAGTAGAGGAAATTGGTGAAGTTATGGCAGAAAAAGAACACCAACAGAGTCAATAACAACCCTTAAACAAGAACAAGATTTTACACGTTTTCTCCTAGAAAAAGACCATTTTGCCGTTCTTCTGACTGGATTTAGAAAAAACTTGATTTATCAGCACACTGTTGGTGATAAAGAAGATGTTCCCCTGTGTTTTGTTACACTGATTGGCTGAAGGAGTTTGCCTGTCGAGGCGAGTACTTCCATCCATCGAAAGTATTTGGGGCGACACCGAGCCCAGACTGACACACAGAGTGAAACAGAATGTTAAACTCGTGTCATCAGAAAAGTCTTACCAGGTTAGCAATAGTTCCCAAACACATGCATTATCACTTAAACTTAAATATTTGACACACTGCCGTATAAACAGTGCAGGCAAACTACTCCTGTCACTGTTTATGTGCAAGTGTTTCAAATAGTAGCATTTTAGTGGTGATGAATGGGAAGTACTGAGCATATGACTGGATAAATGAGGCTTGTATTATGTTGTGTGAGAGTTTGTAAACTGATGTTTTCATGTTGTTTTTCAGTTGTTAAATGTCGTTGCCAGTTCATCAAGAATGTTGGCTGTTTTTGGATTCTTCGTTCCTCGTGAAGGCATGCGGGAAAAACAAGTCTTTTCCCGAATTTAACGTAACTCAGGCTGAATAATTGACATACAAATGGTCATCTGGGGGCTGAAGTATTCCTTGAAGTTTTTTTTGCTTCATAACATCACAAATATGTTGCAACACCACATGACAGTGTGTAAATAAAATAAGGCCCCTTTGTTGCTTTTAGTGTCACGCTGAGTGTTGGATTTGGCAGACAGATGCAGGACTGTTTCACATCTGTGTCCAATAGTGTACTTCCTTTGAATAACAAGTACATGCTCGCTCCCTGCCATACATATGATTGTTGATGGCAACTGTTGAAAGGGCTTTCTCTTCATTATGTAAATCTCCTGGGTCACGGCATATTTGCGCCGTCCTTTCAAACAGAGGCCAAGCCGCAGTAACATCTGAAGTTTCTTAAATCATCTGTTAGGAGAGGCTGCATCACAGCGTTGTGCAAATGAAGAGCAACACAGATATGCAATCAGCTGGCCTTCTTCAAACAGGGGGTGTAAGTTAATCTAGCATGTACAAAAACAAAACCGACTGTTTTGCATCATTAAATATGTAATATTTTAATAATGTCTTTTTTTACAGACAAAATTGGAGCTATTTATTCATTAATAAGAAACAAACAAATATTGTTTAGTTTTAAAAAATGCAACAAGAAATGATGAGATGTTAGATGCACATCAAGGAGTGTACAGTTTTATACAGTATGTTAATAGAGACCTTTCCAATGCATTAGCATGAGGCAACGTCTTACTCATATCGATTTCCTATATCTACAGCACTACCCTGAACTCATTCTGCCCCCCGAGGAAAGAACACTATCTGTATGCATGGAAATACTGTTCCATATGTATGACTCTGGTCAGGACAACGTGAAGTCAACATTTTTTTGGGACGTGGCCAAATATACATTTTCATCTTATTTTATACCAGACTCTATATAAGAGCAAACAAATGAAAAAAAATATTCTTCCATGTGTATCTTATAGTTGTTACAGCCCTGTGTGATATCTGTTTTTTTTTGCATATTTTTATCACTGACAGTGGTGTTTCACTGTCTCACTTGTTTGGAGAGAGAGAGAGAGAGAGCGTGTGTGTGTGAGATGACTTGTAAGCAGTGCTGTGTGATTGGCTGTTTAAAGTGATTGCAGAGTTTCACCTGTTGATTGGCAACTGTTACCAGAGGTTCATTCTCACCAGCAGCTCGTCAGCTGCGGTGTGATCCAGCCTGACAGAGAGTCTGTCACTTGTGTGAAGAGAACTGACAGCTTGAAGCCGCAGTCGTAAAAATAGTGTTTTTGCGGACAGACATTAGGCAGCTTAACTCAGTCATTTTGGAGCTTGCAAATATTTGGAGATTCTGACTTGTCAAACACAGGTGTAACTAATGACTTTAATGTGTTCACTCCAAATGATGTGTTCCAGTGTCAGCGCCCTGTTGTGCTGTTTCACTGTCACTGCTTGCGGGCACACCTAAGGAGTAGAGTCGCAGATAATGTCATTAGTTACACCCATGTGTTTCCTCCTATGATAAGTCAAAATGCCGTGAAGATGGGAGGAGGATTAATAACAATAAAGTGTATTTATTTAGCACTTTTCAAAGCATATGTTACAAAGTAAACAAGACAATACAGGGAGATAAAAACAAGATCAATAACACAAAGATGAATAACATCAAAAGTAAAGTCATTTAATAATATTACAAATACTGAATGAATGTCCCTATGATGATGAATACATCTACATACACAATATAGTCCGGGTTTTGCCCTTATTCCAAACAAGACAATATTCCTGTTAAGCTTTTTACATTGCTAATGAAAAATAATATTCCAGTAATATTCCTGTTTACATGCAGCCGTGCATACTCTGATTAACTCTGATCAACATGTTGTTGATCACTTCAAAATATGGAAAAGCAGAACAGCTAAAACCACTTATCAACTTGCTTCTTTGCACCAACAAAGGATTTTTTTCACAGCTTCCTACCAGTGGCAGACTTGTTGGGCAGTGTGAGCACAGTCTCCCTCTTTCATTCCTTCAGTCACCTTCTTGGAGAGGAACCCAAGATATTCATAATGTTTAAAAGTGTGTGTTCCTCCAGAAATGTAGGCTTTTCTTTTGGGCATGCATTTCTACACCAGCCCTGCAAACGCTTGGCAGGTTTATTTGTGTAAAATGTATCCACAACAACACACAGAGCCAACCACAAACAAGCAAGAGGCTGTGTGTTGTAAACTGCAAGAAGTGTTGTATACATGTCCAAACAATGTTATTGAAACCTGAATAATACCGGATAAGGAAAAATTCTGAAAAAGCAATAGTATCAGGGTGGCCATGAGTCTGATTGTTTCCCAGGTTTTAAAGTTCTGTGTCATTTGGACAAAAGTCATTGAAAAGCTCGACTGTGTTATGGCAACGGTAAGAAAAGGAATGCTGATTGGACACAACCTCTACATGCTTGTTGTGATAAAAACAGGACAATCATTAAAACTGAACTTACCAGAATGAAAGCCATACTAAACGTAAACATGAAGAACAACTTTTTCCAGAAGCTTCCAACAGCATCTCAAGGCCTTCCTCATGGAGTTGCTCAGCTGTCATGGAGATTGTTTAGTTGTTATGATGTGACGTAAGTATAGTATTTTGGTCACTGTTTCCTCCACTGAGTAGAACAAGCTGTCACAGAGGAAGACAAAGACAGGGAATATCTTCCCTTCACGAGACAGTGGACAGTGAAAAGCTGACAGGAAATGAGGGGAGAGAAAGAGGGTGATTGACATGCAGCTAAGGTCCTCAGCTTGGGTTGAATTGGGGACACCTGCTTTGTTATAGTAGCAATTTTATAGGAAGTGAGAAGCCCTTTTCCTTTTTTGATGTGTTTCTCTAGTTCTTGACGTAGCTCACCCTTAGGCTAAATTCTAAAATGAAAAACAAAAACTGGAGCTTTGAGCTCAAACTTTGATATAATTGGTCATTCTTGGGAGCAGCCAAGAAGAGAGGAACTTACTGTCTTATGTCCAGGATCCTTAAGACACAAATTCGGGGCTGGTCTTTGTTTTTACTAGTGTTGTTGCGTCAGGTAGATACAGTAGGTAAATGAATCTGAGACTTTGGTATTGTTAGATGGCAGGTTTTTTGTGGGGGTTTTTTTTGTTGTTGTTTTATTTCTTTTTGGTTCAGACAGATTGTTCATGATGAGCCAGGAAATAAGACAGGGTTGTATAAAGTAAAATATGGACCTCCGTCATCCGTATTTCAAGCCACGTCATGTCTGACCTGAAATATGCCTTCCAGGAGCTGAGGTTGCCTCTGTACTCGAGGATTAAGGGCACCACCAACAGCGAGCAGTCAAAAACCGCTTTGTCTAGATTGATGTTTTCAGTCTCCCTGAAATCCCATGTAAGTTGATGAGCACCTTGAAGCTGACAAAGCCAGATTCCCCTTCAGCACTCCAACAGTGACATCAACATTATTGCCACTGACAGTGCCAAGCCCCCAACTCTTTGATTTTTTTTTTTTTTCTCAACCTCTGCCATGCGCTTCCATGAAAAGTAAGTGAGTGCACTTTCACTGTCAGCACACTGCTGAATTTTTTAAAAATGTACTGTTGATCTGCAGGGCTGCATCCACACATTGCATTCAACCACAGAGCATGCTTGTATTTGACTAAAGTTATGCTCAGGCATCTTAAAATTTGACTTTTTCCAATGTGTTCTGTGTGAATTTTAAGATGCATTTGGTTCTACGGGTTCATATTTAAACTTAACACACCTTCTATTAATTATATCTTTAAAAAAAATAAATAAATAGACATAAGGCCAAAAACTGAGCTGATGACCAGGCAAAAAATCTGGGAGTCTTTGGGTTCTGGGCAGTGTCATAGCTGTTCTAGGACAGAACTCTTCTGCACTGAGACGTCAGATGTTGTCCCTGGAATCTGCTGGAGCCACTCTCCCAGTTTGGGGTCGAAGCCCCAAATGCTCTGATAACCACTGGCACCACTGTTGCCTTTACTCCTCACATCTTTTCTAGCTCCTCTCTCAGCCCTTGGTTTTTTTTTAGCCTTTCGCGTTCCTTCCTCCTGATGTTGCTGTTGCTCGGGATTGCTACATCTATCACCACCACCTTCTTCTGTTATTTGTCCATCAACACAATGTCCGGTTGGTTAGCCATCACCAGTTTGTCAGTCTGGATCTGGAAGCCCCACAGGATCTTAGCTTGGTCATTCTCAACCACATTAGGAGGTGTCCTCCATTCTGACCTTGGGACTTCCACCTACGACTCAGTGCAGATGTGCCTGCACACTATGCCAGCCACTTGGTTATGGTGTTCCACATATGCTGTTCCTGCCTGCATCTTACACCCTGCTAGGTCATCTTGTCAGGTACATATATGCTTTTTTTCTTGTGGTCATACACACAGTGAACACATCTTATCAGAACTGAGCTATCATTTTTATATGCAACTGTGTCATCCCTGTGTAAATATGGAGAAAATGAAAAAGTGTTTTGGAGTGCTGTAAATAATGAACTCAAAGTGGAAAGGAGGACCTGTTATCTTCTTTCCATCTGACTTCAATTTTTCACAGTTTCTCAGAAATAACTCAGTAGTGTGGTATTGTTTGTATTCCATTTCTTGTCTGTTTCTCATGCTTTAATGCTGTACGTTTCCAAAGTGTGATATCTTATGTAAATATGTCACCTTGATAAGTAAATTCCTAAGAAAGCAGGCTCAAAGCTCAGAGAACCACAGAACATGCTTATAGATCTGTTTTTCTTCCAGTGAGATTCTTTTTCTTGTAAACCAGCGTTCAGTCATGTTTGCGTGGGTGTGCATACAGGTGATGCAATATACTTCAATGCAAATAGCCACGTAATCACATAGGGTGACCAGATGTCCTGAAGAAATCAGTATTGTCCTAAGTTACAAGCGGTTGTCCTGAGTCCTGAATCCTGTCCTGTTTGTCCTCAAAAATTAATTGTTATCGTAACAGGTAAGTTGAACAAGCTAAAAGGAGAGCTGCATGTAGACTTGAAGGCGACAATGCTAAGGAGCTCTGACTGGGTGACACAGTTATAATGAAAATGTTGCACT
>JAPZEB010000005.1:26683188-26694909 GCA_029783705.1 Chaetodon striatus
GTATGCTGTAAAGCCCTCTGAGGCAAATTGTGATTTGTGATATTGGGCTTTATGAATAAAATTGATTGATTGATTGAGATTGATATACGCTCTACCAAAATCCTTTTAAAAAAACTACAGGGTTTAGCCTAGAGCTCTATTTAAGTAAATGTCAGACTTAAACTGTGTTATTGATTCAAAGAGACCCTTATATGGGAAATCATTATTCAGTTTAAAATACACCTGTCAAATGTCTCATAGCGTAATGTTCTTTAAACTGCCTGTAACCCATCATCTTGTTTCGGCCATTAAAGCTGCTGGTACAATTGGCATGAGCACACAGCACTTTAACAGGGTAAAAGATACACACAAACACATTGTCAGTTTGTGATAAAATAATAATGATAAGATTGTAACATTTGCAATACACAATTTAATACATTTTTAAAATGGCATACTAGACACAACATTAATAAAACATAATAATAGCATGGGAAGGAAGTGGCAAAAAAATGTCACTTATCAAAACCACAATAAAGACATTTCTGAAAATCAGCCATCGATAGGTCGATTTTAAGCATTCAGTACGAATTAATTTAGCACCCTTGTCTCGTTGATCTTTGAATTGTCTTGTAATGTGTATTTTTATGTGACGAATCAAAGTACAACTGTGAATTATTATCACATCAATGCATGCATTCATAGATCTACAGTGATCTCTCTGTTGACAGTTTCTTTTGACTTATTTCTCTCTGTGTTTATAATTTGTAATGGAAATTGATACACTTATTTCTAAAACCATATCCATATGTTTCTTCGTCCTTCACAATATTTGACCCTATTCAGTGTTTAACATCTCTAAATAAATGGTTGATATAATTTTCTTTGTTTTATATTTAACAACTTTTCCTGATTTAATGGGGGCCACCACATAAACATAAAATTAACATGATTATATGTTTTCAATGTCCTGTACACATTTTATATGCATCATTCCTGAAGTCAGTTTACCTAAGAAAACAAAACAAAAAAAAAATATATATAGGTAGTATACACACATTTGTTGTGGTTGTTTAGAATGATATTGAAGTCACTATAACATAAAATTTCATGTTCTTCAAATAACTTCCCTCTGCTGTAGGGCCCAAATCTACCTAATCATACCTGTAGTGGTGCGAGAACCACTGACAGTTCACACGACATGGGGGAGGGGAAAACATAATACCCACAAGAAATGGAGTTCCTGCAAGCACAATGATAGTTCAGGGGAGGAGCAAACATATATAAAAGCTTGCAGCAGCCTTCTAAACTATTTCTCTTGGTGCTCTGTGTGCTTTCTTTTCACACTCTGTCTCAATTGAAAATGATTTCTAAGAAAAGGTTTTCTGCCAGTGAGGTTTTGTCACAGCAATTTGACAGTGAAAGTGAGAGAGAGGAGAATGTGTTTGAGGATGATGTTGAGGAGGACTCTGATTATGAGGCATCTTCCTCTAATGACAATGAGACCCTTAGTGCTGATCCTCCTGTTGGGAGCCCTGTTCCTCTCAACCACCAACAGACATGTTCCCTTCCAAAAAATGGAAAGTTATTATGGTCCTGCTCCCCATTTTAACAACAGGGTAGACTTAGTGCTGCTAATATCTTCAAAATGGTTCCAGGCCCCATCAGGTGTGCTGTCAGCCATGTACAAGACATAAAACCAGCATTTCAACTTTTCACAACACCATCAACTGAAAAGGATGTATTTGAAATGACAAATTTAGAGGAAAGATGCACGTATGGGGACAGCTGGAAAGACTAGGATGTGACCAACTTGCAAGCCTATAACGGAATGATAGAATGTTTTTATTTCAATATGTTAAAAATGTACCTAGAAATGATATAAATTATTTAAAACACACACAAAAAAATCTCTCTTTCCAATTTTGGGTCCATGAGATTTAATGGTGATTTCCATATTTTTCCATAGCCACATAATGGGTAATTTAGATGTATAAGGGGGTGGGTGGGGGGCTGTATTTTATTTGTAGGGCTATTAAGTGTAGGTTTAAATTGCTGATGATGTGTCAGTCAGGACCACTGTAGTCAAAGAAAACTTCATTTTCCATTAGCTGTATTATATTTGGCAGTATGGCTCTGTTCTGGGGCCTCTCCGCCCTTTCACGTGGCTATGTAGAAAGCCTAAAGCAGAGAGAGCACACCTCACTGCCCTTCAATGTGCATACGAGGAAAGCCTGAGGCAGAGAGAGCAAACCTCTCTCAATAACAAACAGATATGACATTAAAAATCGGACACAGCATGAAAAGGAGGAGCTGTGGTGGAGGCGGGTTGCAAAGCTGCTTGTAGAAGAAGCGGCAACAGTCGGCAGGCCAGAGCAGTTTAAATAAGACACCCTGAATGAGATTGCTCATTGGTTGCATAGAAAGAAATAATGTGATCTATCGGCTGACTCCTTTCCATCAATCAGCTGCTCCATCAGTTGATCGGGCTGCTTGAGATCAATTGATGGAGCTGGGATGTGAGCTGAGTTTGACATTGTGTCCTCCCTGAACTACCACTATGCTCAGTTAGTAAATTTGAGGATAACAGGAGGGTCAATCCCCTCTCAGAGGAGGAAACAGCATATAATTCTCCGTTATTAGTGAGCACTTCCTTCAGTCCATAATGGTAGTGACTTGGCCCTGAGGTTTTGCGCAGATGTTGCATTGACAACCCAGTGGAGTGTCGCCTCTTGTTATGCAGTTACCAGGGCTAAGCTAGCTGTCAGACAATAACTACCTCTAAACTGTAGTCTCTCTGTTTCTTGAACCATTCATGTTTGACTTTCCCAACATGACACATAACATGAGGGAGGTGCTGATATCTTCATCTATCTACTCTTGTTGGCTGTGATCTGTCTTTATATTATCTTGTGTGTCTTTACACTGCACATTAAAGCTTTTCAATAGGTTAAATAGCAGTACTTATGAATTCACAGTATGCCTTTTTGTTGTTGCATTGAGTGCAGCTCAAGCTGCCCTGTCCTCAAGGCTCCTGCTGGATGTTTGGCTGAACTCTGGCTCATCAATAACTGGCCTGCTGGCAGCCTGCTTTCACTGACAATAAAAGTAACAGGAGCAAATGAGACTCTGACAGAACACAACATGGGTCATTAATGACTTTGTGGAGTCAGTGCACTGTTGCATATCATTTAGATGGCCACAGTAAAACTATTTAGCACTTAAAATACTATAAATCAAAAAAACAGGGCACCAGATCAGAGAGCAGCTTTAATAACATTGTGTAATATGTCTTTATAATATGAGCGTGATGTCCTAAAATACAAATGACATAGTCAGTGCATGGGTAGATGTAGGATAAAGCGAAGCAACAGGCCAAGGTTAAAATTCGAAATATATGGTACATTATGTTTCATCATTGTGCAATGTAAAATACTCCCTCTCCACCACACTCACCATTTTCATCAGTATCAGAATTTTTTGTTGTTGTATCCTTTATCATTTTAAAGTTGAAAACTGTAGCTTTTACCCCATACACACAACAGCAAAGACAAGTTTCTCCTTTGTGAATCCAGTCCAATCCAATGGACAGACTAGTTGTCAGTGCAGCTTTACCATCTGCCCAAACCTTGCAGGTGTAGAATTATGTCTTCCACAGTTTGATACTACCATTGGGAGGGGCCAAGGTTGGGACATATACAATCTAAGTTTTTAAATAATTTTTCTACATGCAACCACACAGATGAAACATATATTCTACCCAACCGTTTATTTAAAACATCAGCTTTAATCTGCACTTTTGTTGCAACCCACTTTGTCTATTTTCTTCATTTTCTTATAAATCTAGAATCCCACATCCTGCCAGGTTTTCAGTCCACCGCTCATCTTGTAAAGCAACACACAACTATTGGCTATCCCAGTCAGCCTCCGGGTGGATGTTGTTGTGTTTTTGGCTTGGTGATGTTGTTGTATCAGTAGTGGATGTTGGAAAAAAAAAAGAGGCATGATGGCATCACCACTCACTTGATGCAGCCAAGAGTCTCTTAGTTCAATTATTAAATCCCGATGAGTCCAGCCAGCTCTCCTTCTCAGGCCAGTTCCTCTGTAGCTTCCGTCAATCAGCTTCACTGTGGGCTGTTTATGGATAGAAAATCCAAACCTGAGTGATCATTTGCCTTTTAAAAACACACAAAATGCAGTTACTTGTCTTTGCCTTTGCATGGCAGCATAGTGCTCTGTGCACATTTCTTTGTCTTTGAAGCCCCAAGCAGTAACATCGAAGGTTTTCCTCAAGTAAAAACACTGCACTGTCTCTGCTGTCTCGGCTTTGTCGGTAACAACAAAGCAGACCTTATTCCCTCAGAAGAATCGGTTTGGAACCAGGGTGTGCCCCAAGTGGTTCCTGAGAACAATTTCCATGCCTGCACATCAGCTCTGGATACAATGCACTCTTGTCACAGAGACAAACAATAGGAGATGTCACAGCGTACACTCGCTGTGTTTAGTACAGTACCCCAACATACCTGCTGCCCAAGGCAAGATAGAGACATAGGGAGGAGAGGAGGAGAAAAAGACTTGGCATGGAAGTCTTACCAGATGCTCCAGTGCTGTGTGCGAGTATCAGTTGGCTCTGCGTGCAGGCTATGGGGAAGAATTGTTTTATATACATATATATATTTATTTATATAGAAGGATATAAGATGAGTTGGACTGCAGTCTAGTCCAAAGTATTACCTATGGGTTTAGATATACTTTGTTACAGTGCAAGAATACCCCATAAAAATAACAGAATGCAATACAGAATACTAATACAAATAATACCAATACTAATACTACAGAATCTTATACTGCACACAATCATGTACCGAAGATTTTGGATATTTTTTATGATTCTCTTAGATTCTCTTAGTAATCAAGTTTTTTGTTTACTCAGTTTAATAATTTAGATTTACTCAGTTTACATAAAACATTTACTATAAATGAATTGAGTACATTAAAATCTGTGTATTACAAACACAATCAAAATTAAAATAAAATAATTATAAAGTTTTTTTGGTCTATTAGTCTGTTTAAACATGACAGTAGTAAGGGTAATCACAGTCGCCTAAAACATTATTTACACCTGTATGTATTTACATGTTTGCCTCTAGCTATCACAGTTTTTTGTTGTCTTTGCTGTATCAAAATCATAAATAAGACATATTGAAAAGAAGAATTATTAAATTATCATGCAGACAATGAGTCTTGGCTTTAAGGGATATTTCGGATTTTAATAACATCATACACCAACAAGAATCTATGTGATTATATGTCAAAAATAATTTAATGTGAGTTTCTTTTTTTTAAAGGACAAAGCTTTTGTTCTATGTCTTTTTGTCATGATAACAAATCCCTTGAAAACACCAAAGCCAACTGTTCACTCAGCATCAAGCTTATTTTTTCAGACTGAAGACGCATGCTTTCATTTTTAATTAAAACCAAACTATTTCCCAAAACAGCTGGACACTGTAGTTTCTATCATAAGCTACTCAAGAGTAAATAGTACATTATTTGGGGATCAGTAGACATCAATAGATTGCTATGGCTATGGCTTTGGTTATACACACAACAAGCATAGTAGGATCAATTTATTGTAAGATTGGGTGGTTTCTTAGACTGTATAAAAATAATGGAGTTTTGCATTTTGGCTGCTGCCATCTTGGATTTCAGGAGCCTAAGGTGACCATATAGCTGCTAATCACAGTGCCCTCATACTTTATGGTTAACTGTGCTAATGCCAATGCCAATTTTGTTTTGTTTTGTTTTTGCAAAAAAAGGGGTTAACACTCAAGGGTGTAGGTTTCACTGCAACATTGGTTGGGACACATTTGGGATTTAGGGGTCGCAAGTGAGAAAAATCTGAGCATCAAAAACTTAATTTTCTGCATTGTGGTGAATTGTTATGCACCAATTTGTGCCTTTTTTTGCATCAATTATATGGCATAGATGTCTTCAGTTGTTCCAAAATAAAAGTCCCCTGGGGGTTGAACAGATCAAGGGTGTATGTCCCCTTACCAGAAAAACTGAACATCTGACTCCTAAGAGAGTCTTTCAATACAACCAAATACTGAACATGGCTTTTTTAGCTGACCAAAACATTATGATTAACTTTTATGAACTGTAAACACACTGTAATAGCGACAGCTACACCTATACTCTGTGAATCTGGGGCTACGCCAAAGTGCGTGACAAATGTTGTTGCAACTCGTAAATAGATGGTAACTTCTTGTCACTCAAAGCAGCCATGCCCTGAAGCATGCATAACTCTAAGCCTTACTAAAATACAAACAGGCAAGTTAGCCCCCGCACCATTGTCATGAACTGGAAATTCAGCTATAGAGACCAAAAGTGTTTTTTGTACCAGGCTATAAACATGTTTATTTCAGCTGTACAGTTGGGCAGTTTAACATGGGGATCTATGGGGATTTGTTTACTTTTGGAGCCAGCCTCGAGTGGCCATTTGAGGAACTATAGTTTTTGACACTTTGCAGTGGCTTCATGTTTCAGCCCCGAAGGTTGTTGCTTGGTAATTTCAAGGGATTCGCTGATGAGAAAAATATAGAATATCTCCATACTTATGCAAGATATTAAAAAAAAAAAAATCAAACATCCTTTTTGATGGAGCTGAAGAGCAATCTCAGATTGAATCAGGCAGCGTGATAGTAAAAGAATTATGGAATGTGCATTCTGAATCACATTAATCACATCCTTCAAAGCGATGAGATGCATCTCATCTCTACATGGAACTCCTAATGAGTAGCTCGTCGCCATGGCCTTGCTGAGAATGCTTGCACTGAGTATTATTTCCAGCCGTGCACACTGATAATAAGCACTGTGCTTTTCACTTGAGGCGTGGAGAGGGGCTGATTGCTGGCCCATGCTAAAACCCTGAATGCTTCATTCACCCGAACCATGCTGGCCTCAAAACTAGTCCCTACACTGGACTATTTGGCTTAGGGGAGAAGGAGACGGACAAATCACCACTCTTTTGTTTCGTTAGTGGGTCGTTCCACTGGGGACACGCTCAGCTGGTGGACTGCCAAGATTCATTAAAGCCCTGATCCACATTCTTGCATATTCTTTTGGACATTAGCAGCTTTGTTTTTGGTTTTGCACATTAGTTCTGTCTTCTCTTTCATCTTTTTCTGCCTCTCTCTGTCTTTCTCAGGCTTCTTCTCTCCGTCTCTCTTTGCAGCTAACACGCTCTGTGACACCTAGGCTAGAGGATGTGGTCTCAGCACATCGAAAAACGGAGGAAGTGTTGATAGAGCAGAAAATTGCCCTTGTTGGTCCCTTAAGTGAGGCTAGGAAATTAGGTAGCCATGGTGATATACCTCCATACCTGCCACAGGGGCTCCACTTAGCAGCTTACCACACTGGACAGGTATCGACCATTCCCCTTTGGGCACCCGACGAGCCACAGCCTTTGCCTCCTGATAAAAAAATCTAAATGCATTAGGACTCAGGGCGTACCAGGGGGTAAGCAGAGGGCCAAATCCTGCAGGACTCTGAAAGAATGAATGACAGCTGTGATAGGTGGCTTTTTTGTTTTGTTTTTTTTTTGTTCATCACTTTTTCTATTTTTTTTTGGCTGGCACAGCCGTAAGCTGAACAACACTCAGTGAGGAAATATGTTGAAATATCTATAGATGCATTCTTCACCCACTGCATTGTCATTTCATTCCCCCAAGGAGGAGTTTCTGCTGGCCAGTGTGATATTGCTGCAGGCCATTCCTACACACAATGAACAGCTTGGGTTGGCTTTCCAATGGCCTGATGAGCTGTCATGGAGTTGTCACTGTAATGAAGCTCAGACTGACCAGTATGTTGTGTAGCCAACAAAGCAGTTATCCTTCACCCACTTTTCAATGCACTTATATTTTAACAACATTTGGCAAAGGAAATATCCCTTTTCCCTCTGTGGTGTTCTTCTCACTGCTGACAGCGCTTTAAACCTGCTCAATTAAATTAATCACAACACACACATACGTCACATGCTCACTGACCTGAATTGATATGCATCGAATAAACAGTTTGGCTGCTTCATCACACTTCATAAAGTGGGTGACAGGTGGGAAATATAATGTGATTTTATTACGCTGATTTCATTTTCTATCAAGCATGTCTAATGGCAGCAGGCACGACCAACAGATCCCACTGTAAACAGTGTTCATTGAAAATCCGCTTTGTGTTTTTATGCACTTTCCCCCAGAGGGAATCTTAATGGTCTAGTGCAAATTTCTTTTTGATGAAGTCTTATATGGTGTGATTACTCTTAATGAGCCAATCTGCTGGCACCCTGCTGTAAAATCTTGCTCATGATAGCGTTAATGCGTGCTAATGTGGACCACATTGCCTCTCACCTAGTTAGAGACCACACTAAAATATAAGAGCGCCCACTGGAGCCTTGATACGATATGACAGATGGTGCGGCTCTTCTGATTTCTGTGAGGTTTCTGATTGATTAAGCTGTGATAGATTTTGGAATTTCACAGTCATAGCTGTAAGTGGATGGATTCTCAAACACCAGAATTGCATGTGATTTATGAGATTTCTATTTAAAGAGGTCCCATGATACTTATTGCAGTCAAAACATTTGCTTTCAGCTTCTTTGAAATAAGCAAATACCAAAAGTGCAGCATATTAAAGTCAGCAGTGTTTGCAAGAGCCAACTCTATTTGCCTCAGAGCACAGCATTGTCATGATAAAATGTCCTTCAAGTTCCCTCTGAATGCTGGCAATTTATCTTGAAAGCTGTTCATATTTTCTCTGGCGCATCTTTCGAGGCAGGAGGAAAATCAATGGCTAAGCTAAGTAATGAATTCCTATTGGCCTGCAGCAGCATGTGCACTGGCACTGCCACTGTGAACTGGTAGTGAGAGACTCCAAATAATGTGCTGGAAAACAATTTCACTTCTCACGGATGAGCCATAATTCACCCTTTAAAGACCACTCTCACCATGACATCCTTATCAATACAGCGTGCTCCCCCTGGCTACTACTTCCTGATTTGGCTCTGGACAAATTAATTTTTCTCGCAGCACCATTCATCATTTCCTCTGCAGTTGAGCGGAAAAAGTTTCATAACTGACAAGAGGAACACATCCTTTTTGGAGATAGATTCTCAACTGCAGCCTTGTTTGACTGAAATTTTCATGGGGTATGTGGAAATCAAGAAAGTGTGTTTTGAAAGTGATTTTTATTTTATTTTAAGATTTTATTTATGTGCTATTGAAGTAAAGCATCAACCTGGTTCTCCTGTTTCACATTTTTGTGTTGGGATGAAAAGCACCCGAGCAGTTTTGTGCATAACTGGGATTCTGCCGATGTTGAAAGCCAACACACTGGGCAGCCAAGTCTTACACTTACTCAGGGCACACAACCTGCAGCCAGGGAGCAGGAACCAACAGCCCTGAGCGGTCAAATTCAATCACACTTTTGGCCAATAACTCAGCTTACTGGAATTTTTTTTTTTTTGAGTAAATCTTTTCCTCTTTACTGAAAATAAATATTTGGTTGTCCATGTACAGTTTTGATCTTTTTTATTTACATTTCATGTCCCTTTTATGACCATTTTTCTTAATAATTTTTCTTCCATTCATTTGAAACACATGCAGTTCATCACAGTGTATTACAATACAGGTGATTCCCAGATAAGCTTTCCATATTCCTTTACCTTATCTAAATGAATCTCTTTCTTGATTTTATTGCAGCGTTTGATTTGATAGATCAAAGAATTCTACTTACAGAATTAATTTATTATGGTTTTAGTAAATATGCCATTAATAGGATGAAATCTTATCTAAATGATACAAAGCATTCTCTCTGTGTTAATGGCTCATGTGGCAACCTACAGGGCAGTTGCCTCGGACCACTGTTGTTTATTATATACACCAGTGATCTCCCCTTAGTGTTAACTGACTCAAATATATATGTCCATAGGTGATACAACCATCGCCGCAGTAGCTCACAAACTTGTATGAATATTTATCAAATTAATTTAAATGTGTCACCAAATGGATGGAAAACAATAAACTGGTATTAAATAAAAATAAAACAAAAAATAGAGTATGTGTACGAAAAGATAGAGGAGGAAGTTGAGGCCATGGCATTTAAATTAAAGAGATTACTGAAGTTACATATTGGGAGTTAAAATACGAAACAATCTCTAATGGACAGCTTATAATACAGATATTTCTAAAAAAAAAAAAAAAAAAAGTGATAAAAATGGCAGGCATGGTCAAACAAATTTCAAAGTGTTTATCTAAAGACATTCTTGAGGTAATATCTCATAGGCTAATCAACAGTCATAGTAATTATTGCTGTGTAGTGTGGAGCAGCTCAGAGAGATATGGGGAGACTGCAGGTCACATTAAACAAGGCAGCAGATGGTCTTAAGGTGCTGGTTTGAAAAAGCAGGGAGTAAACTTCATATTATAATAGGCTGGCCAACAGTGGTAGAGCATGTGAGACAACATTGTATTGCATTAATTTAAAAAATGCAAACATTTAAAAAGACAGTTAAAATACATGTACAGTACATGATAAACATGAGGTTAATATAAGAATAAGAGATAAAAGTGTTCTACCAAAAAAGGGAGCATATGATAGATATGTAAATATATGCAGTATGTGTGCTAATGTTGGTAGGTTTTACATGTGTATGTACGCATATATATGGTGTGTCAAATTATTAATGAATTATTGGATGTTTTAATGTTTTTAATGTGGACTCTTGGAAGATTAGCGACTGAGCTAAAAGAGATCCTTTGTCCTTTGTCTTCTTCTCTGGTGAGGTAGTCAGGAAAAAAGTATACTGCAGGAGGGGAGGACTTGCACACAGAGAACAAAAGAGATTCAGACTGAAGCCTGGATTTCAAACACTTCTATTTCCATATCAAAGCTGTACAGACAGTTGAAGAATGTGCAAAGCTGCATGAAGTGCAAACGTTTCAGTCCATGTTGGACTTTCCTCATGCAAAATGAGGCATGCATGATGAGTAACCCTCCACAAAGGTTACTCCACAGGTGTACCCAGTCATTCATCTAGGGCTTGACTGAACAGCCAAACAGACCTTTTTTCACAGTGGATATTCTGACATGTCATAGTAGGAAAAGCACAGGTGTATTCAATAACATTAATGATAGCTCCATTCCATTTAGAGCAGATCTGGTATTGTGCATGCTGACACACTGGAATAGCTTACTGGCACTCTTAATGGAACTGAGCCTTTGTTAATGTTAACAATTTCACCTGCGCTTTTCCTGCTATGTCAAAATGTCTGCTGTGAAAAAGGTCAATTGCTACTGGGTCAAGCCACTACAAACAAACCAGAACAATACAACTCCATAGCCCTATGAAAAAACTGAAAATTCTGCACCAAAAAACATTAACTCTCCTTCCATGGATCAACTCTGAGTGAATATGTGCATAGAAATGAACACCCAGAGGCCTGCAGACAGACGATGCAAAGATGTGGGCACAAAGGGCAGTCCTTTGATGAGGATGGAGACTCTGGTCAGACAGGTTGAAGATCACGCCTTTGTTTCCTGGTTGGCCATTTTTTTTGGGTATCTTTAGCTTAGTCATAGATAGGCTTTATTGTCTCTTTTGAGTTACCATATTTTCCTTTTCTGCAGTTCTAATTAATATTTAGTAATGGCATTAGGTTCATCTTGAATTTTTTTTTCATATCAACTTCA
>JAPZEB010000005.1:26718976-26734507 GCA_029783705.1 Chaetodon striatus
ATTGACATTTGGAGGAAATGTCTTTCACTGTCTCTGGGATGGGTCAGATTGATCTTGTAAGTAAATCACAACTGAGACAAGGGAAGGCGATAACAGAGGAAAATGAGCGGGGGAGCTGATGAGAAGAAAGCTCCCATCAGACTCATTACATTATTGCTTTCACACTGTGACTCAAGACTTGCTCTGATTTGAGGCAAATCACAGCCGCTGATTTGATTTAATGTGGTCTACATCTTTGGCTCTGTGTGTAGCGCTGCATGCTGGGTGCTGTTTCTGTCTCACTCTGTTACACTGTCTTGCCCTTTTGTCTGAATTCAGTGTATGGCATTTGTTAAATGCCCTGAAAACTGAAATTAGTCACACATTTGCAGACGTTTAGCTGTTTGTTTTAATCTCGTAGTGTGTCATTTCACAGTTTATTTTTAAGAATGGTTGCCTTTGTTAATGCAGAGCAATGTTTACATTTAGCAAGAAAAAACCTGTGACTTGTGCATGTTTTTGTGTCATTGATGGGAGGGTCACAGCTGAATGTCAATGAGGACTGCTTGGCATAGTTTAGGCACGGATAAGGTTATACATTTTGATTAATGAAAGTCTCCCTGCAATGTAATTTCCTGATGAATATGGCTTCTGCCTTTGTGAGAGATAAGCTAATGGGATGAGAAACATGGCCTCTCACAATTAGCGCTCATCGCCATCACAATTTGATAGTGATGGTAACTTTTGCTAGACACAGCAGATGTGGACTGAATGCTAAATTGGTTTGTGATTTGAATGGTTTGCATCATTCCTCACACCTTTGTCCTTATCTTGACAGCGAGCTCCAATACATTATGGGAGATGACCTTTAATTTGTTGTGGAAATCCAAGTTGTTAAGTTCCTCTTATCTGTCTGTTGGTGGTCAAAAAGATTTTAAAAGTTCACATCCACAGGGTGATGCATATTGTTGGCTTAGGGGTACATTTGTATTCCTGCAGCTCAGTGCCTGATCACGACCCTGTGGCAACTTATCTGACGCATGGCTTACAGTACCCACACTGTAGTGCAGAATAAACTTTCCACTCAGAAAAGAAAGTCTAACTGTACTCTTTCACTCCTTACACATTTATCAAAAACACTTGCTACTGGCTAAAATAAAATAAAAAAAAATAAAAAAACTCTCGCTACTGGCTAAAAGCAAACCATTGAAACCTATTCAAATGAAAGGGCTGCACAAAGACAACTATTACACATACAGTTAGATGTAAATATATCTTAACCATCTTAACCCCTCTTCATTGTCTTTCCCTAGTTCTCAACATAAGTGCTCAAAGCCGAAAACAATAAGCGTAGGTACTCCCATTATTCACGTTTGTATTGGAAGGCATTGTTAAAGTGAAACACAAGTTGTTTCATGAGTCGCTTCGCCAGTGACAGGTGAAGGACACAAACCTATGACTTTAAAGAGCTAGTGTTCTCATCACTATTGGTGGTGCTTTTGTTGATGCTAGCATTATATCGCTGCTAGGAGTAGCACTATTACTACAATGTTAGCTTGCTGCTCCTGCCTGCATTTAGTAACAAACGACATTGACTTTTGAAGTTCTGTTGTATCATCTTCTGACTGTTCTCTTTGTGCTGCCCTGCTCTTTTGTTCATAATTGTACTTTTTCCCCTCTTGTATGTTCATGACAGTGCTATATTCTGTGTTACCACCTTGGGTCTTGAGAAACAACATTTCATTTCCATATATGTGGAAATGGCAAGTGCACAAACTTGAACCTGAACTTGGAGCTAGGCCAACATTAATATAATGTGATGTTTCTCAGACTAGCACCCGACCAGCCGCCAACAGAGAAAAGCAGCCAGGCAAGAACGGGAACAGGTGAGCATCTCTTAGTGTTCCCTGGGTATAATTTGAGTCGTAGCCCCAGTGCCTCCTGGGTTTATTTAGGGCCTTTAGGAATCGCTCACAGAATCTGATATGGAGAGGGCAGAGAGGAGTACTGGCAGCTTGTGATAAGTGCTGGCACAGAAGAAAAAGTTCTGGTACGCCAAAGAGTAAAATGTATGATACTGTGTACCGGTGAGTGCTGGCCCACTTCGAGCAGTGCTCAGCATACATATAGAGACAGACTGTTCAATCAAAGGACAAAAGCTTACACTGCAACATGGACACAATACATATGGAAATTATACTAGTCAGTCATCCACTTGACTGGATGGATTTTGCATAGGAGATGACCCTAAGGATGAAAAGAGTACTAGGATCCTACTCTTGTAAAAGTATTCTAATGTTACTATCTGTTCAAACTACCCACGTTAAAAACCATTCAATCCTCAAACTATTCAAGTAAAAGCAAAACTGCAAAGCTTGCGTTTCATCACCATCCAGCGGGAGCATTTATTAGTCCGGTGCGGTGCAGTTTATTCTGGCAGTTATAGGTTTTCTATTTCCTGAGCAAAAAGTGAATACCACAGTCCTTTTTCATCACCTTCTCTTATCATGTAGCACCATTTTCAAAAGCATTTGTGTCTCTCTGCTTCATAGACAGCTCAGTTTTGTGAAAAAAAAAACATCTTTCCCAGCAGTGAAATACTTCTTTACGTGTCTGCAGTACCGGAAGTGGAGCTTTTGTATCTGAGGTTTGGTCAGCTGCTGACTGTCAGGGCCAAACGCAAAGAAGTTGGAAATATGCATGCACACTCTTTTTGTCAGAATATGCCACACGTAGGCATAGTTGTGTTACTCAGACCTCAATAATCGTGGAACTGGATGACATGCACATGCCTCATTTCCTTATTAATAAATACCAGTTTCTGTGTTGGAAATGGTGTGGGCATGTTTTTTGTGTGTACATATCATTTATACAATGATCTGTCAGTGATCTACATCAAAATATGTGAACATATTCACATATTTTAACAGATTTACATATCAAAATATAAGATATGAATACAAAAGCAGATGCTGGCACAGTGAAGTAGCTGTAGGTGACAGGCGCATAATGTATTTATGCAAACATTACACCGTGACATTTCTGTTTTATGGAGGAGCACTTGGGCACACGGCCTGGGTATCGCAACCATGTAGAAATTTGGCACAACAGGCCCCTCCATGTGCTGCCCCATATCTCTTGTTCAGTCACATTACTGAAAAGCGTAGTGCAGAGGAAGGCATCATCAGATATCTGTGTTTCATCATGCCATCGCAGATTGTGTTGAGCATTTACGGAGCTGACAAACTGCATTTAGAGCTGATGGCTCTGAGTAAATCAGACAGAGAGACAGACTAACACTGTCTGCATTGGTGTTCCAATTTGGCTAAGGCTTTATAGCACATGTCTTCTTGATCCAACACCTCCAAAGAAATCATTGGCATACGTCTGTCCAAGGCGTCCCCAGTTAATTCAAGAAGTCAGTCGTTGTGGGCGAAAACAGACCGCTTTTTATGGCTCTTTTATTTCTCGATGAGTACCATTAATTTCAAGGGGCAGGCCTCAGTGCTTTGCAGCTGGTGTTTTTTTATCCGCTCGAGACAACATGACTGCATTATCCTCCTTCTGGTAATGAATTGGCAGGAGTTATGTGTGTTTTATTGATATTGTTTAGCACTTTAGTTGGGAGGCTGATTTCTCTGTTCCTTCTCTGAGTATACTGCATATCTCATCCTTGCAGGCCTGAATGGCTATTTATGTGTTGTAGATGTTTTGCCAAGGCTGCAGTCTGGAGTAAATACTTATCCCTCTCAAGTACATTATTTATTTTCTTCTACACTATCAGCCTGGAAGCTTCCTCCATAAAGATCATTCACATTAAAACTAATTAGATTTATTTGGGCTCATTACAATGCTGCCTCCTTGTGCAAACACAGTCAGGATTTCAGTGTTGTTTTGTCGTCTGTGCTCTAAGTTGACTACAGCATAAACCCTCTTTATCACTTTGACGTATACTTGGCTGTCTCAGGTAAGTCACTTTCCGGCATTGTTGTGGCTCATTCGCAGAAAGTGTGATGACATCATACAAAAGCAAAAATTATTTTACAATGCCAGACCCATAAGTTCTTGAGTCGTTTCAGTCCTACATTTTTTGTAAAGACAATTAGAAGAAGAATAAAAAACACCAGTGCTTTGACAAATACAAATAATAACCTGTGTCCATCTATCTGGGTATTTTTGATGAAATTCATACTTACAAAACAAAAGCAAACAAAAAAACAAAAAACTTAAATACTTTGCACACAGATCCAAGGTCAACCTGTCGCTTCTCATAACTTGTACTTTTTAAACCTTGAAATCTGGTTGAGGACAACATTTTGAAATCTTGAACTTCATATCTTGTGTTACCTTAACAGAATGTTTTTTTTTTTTTTTTTTTGTGTGTGTGTGTGCCTCCATGCCAGTGGTAGCATTGGCCGGAAGCATTTTGTTTTTGGGTTGTCTGTCCATCTGTCCATACATATGCACTTACGTCTGTCCCATTCTTCTGAAAGCGATATCTTCGAGGAAACCTTGAGGGAATTTCTTCAAATTTGGCACAAATGTTCACTTAAGCTCAAACACAAAATGATAAGATTATCATTATTATCCTTATATGATCAAAGGCCAAGGTCACTTTGACTTTGCATCTGTCTCATTCTCTTGAATGCAATATCTCAAGAAGGCCTTATGAGAGCGTCCTCCCATTTGGCACAAACATCCACTTGGACTCAAAAAAGAACTGGTTAGAATTTGGTGGTCAAAGGTAAGAGTCACCATGACCTCACAAAACCTGTTTTTGGCCATAACTCAAGAAATTATGGCATAATTTCATACAAAGGTCAAAGGTCAACTACACTGCAACATCATAATGTTCTGCAAAAACACTTTTCTGGCCATTATTCAAGATCATAACTCAGGAACAGAAGGGGAGACATTTGGTCAGAAACTGAACTGATGTGTGTGAAGAATCCATGTTTTCACAGACATGGATTGGATGGACTGTAAGTGCCACTTCACTGGTTCAGGGAGGCAAGTACAACCACTTCTGTTGGACAGAGCAGTTGGGAGTTGGGAATCTGCTTATGCTTTTTCCTTAGGATCATGGTGTATTCTTTCGCCATGCGAAGGACTTTAGAATGTCTGCAGGTTACAGTCGTTAAAATTAATATTTTAAACCCTTGAGAATATCACAGAGATAATAAAACCACTGTAGCTAAACTGTTAATAAATAATGTATCAAATATAACTCCATGAAGTGAAGGCGGTAAGGCCTCTAGGGACTTGAGGAGCATCTAGACTTCAAACTGAACAGCCCTCATTTTATTGCTGACATTTACTACCTACACCTGGAACAAGGGATTATATATGAAGTGCAGTTTTGACATATTTAGAGGATAAACCAGCATAATTTACTTCATACCACCGTCTTCTAATAATGCATAACTAATGCATCCTGATGCAAGTATGTCGCCAGTGCAGTACATGGTGGTTGTTTTGGTGACAGTGCACTAGCCTGGTGGTAATGCTCTATAACTTGTGTATAACAGGCTCTTAGTAGGGCATGAGGAGAGTTCAAGTGTAGTGCTGGACCCTCTGTAAGTGTCTCAGCAACTCACCGTTCTCTCTGCTCTGCACCAAAACGAAGTTGGTTATGTCTTCAGCAGTCACCTGAGATGGGATCTGGACTTTCTGCTGAAGACTAAGGAGTTCCCTTAACAGGGACATAAAGGAGTTAAACATAGCGATGGAGATTATCAGAGTTGACCTTGTATTTTACATTAGTGTGGGGTTGGAAGGATAATATGTCTTAGTTGGGACTTGTTAGTGGTTATATTCTAGCAGAGCCGCAGAGCCCAATCATATATGGGTGTGTAAAACAACACCTCTGAAGGACGTAAGATATGTTACTTTTAGTTTTAGTTTCCTAATAATATACATCTAAAAATGTCTGAAGTCAAACTCTAGTAAAGACAAAAACTCTCACACACCCTGATGGGTTTGTAGACTCCTCTTCTTCCTTCCAGAAACTCCATTGATAGTTTGTTGTTGTGTATCACAATACAGAACAAAAGAAACAGTCAGCGACAAAGAAAATTTCACAAGTGTAAGTTCAATGATAGACTTGAGGGTACTCAAACACGGTTAATCTTTCTCGCACAAATGAACAGAGAATGTTGAGGGTGAAGAGTGTGTGAGGTCAAGTGTAGAATGCTGATTGTTGAGTCACAGATCTCCAGATTTCCACAACTGAAGTGACTTTTGTCACACTTTCTAACAGGTCATCAAGAAAATGCTTTTTCCAAATATTCTGTTGTTTAAAAAAGTCTATAATCACCCAAAGGACACGACTGTGAAATGACTGCTGTGAAACACACATCGCCTGAAGCTAAAGCCTGATAGCCAGCTGATACCTCAGTGCCATTGAGCTTCAGTGTTTTCCAAAAACTATTGAAAGCACATCATTAAGCCACACTGGTGACATGTTTCTTTTATCACCATGAACCTGGTCAATGTAGCTTATACTTAGGGACTGTACACATGCACTGTTTTTTGCGCTACCAAATTTATTATTTTTAATGTAGATGTGCGGCAGGTGTGCTCAAACACCAGAGCTGTGTGGTTGCGGCATGCACCCATTCCTGAGCGTCTATTTTTCAGGGTGCGATAACTGCATACTGACATAAACAGAGTTCAGCTTTTGGAGCACAGCAGCATGTATAGCATGTCATGTGAACAGAACCATCAATTACAACTACTTCCCTTCTTCCATAAGTTTCAGTCTGTGATAAATTCAGAGAAGACGTTTGTCATTCTCGCGCAGAGCTACACAGAGCTTTACATCTGTCCCACTGACAACAGGCCTACATATAAACAATGCCTAGAAGATCAGCTATGCACTCAGGATTTCAGGTAAATAGGTTATGACATGGTGCTCTTAAAGGTTGCTTAGCAACCTCAGATGCAACTTGCTGCCGTGCTCTTAAAAGCTGGCACAGGAAAGGGACAAGAGTAGAACCCAGCACCTGACCTCACATTTTCCAGGTGGTTAAAGACGTGGCATGTGAATCTCACATTCTGGGCCTACATTGTCCTGGTGCTTGACCCACTGTAGAGCACCAAATGTGTATGAATCCGCAACTAAAAATAGAAGGGGTGGGGAAACATTTTTTAAAGCATATTATTGTGATATTTTTGTGTGGCAATTTTGTACTGTCATACACTACCAAGTATCAATTCTTTAATTATATTAACTATTGATATTACAAATACGAATTAAACTTTAAGTAGCCCACTAGAATAATAAAATCAATTGCTTTTTCATTCCACTAGACCAGTGGCTCCTGACTGGTGGGTTGCGATCCAAAAATGGGTTGCGGGTCCATTCTGAATGGACCAGAAGTGACTCACAAATATGTCAATTTTGTAAAAAACACACCTTATTTTTAAGTACAGTGAATTTGCATCAAATATCTTATTTTGAAGTGCTGTTTTCTGCTATAGAAGGAATGACTAACAGACAGCTACTTGACAGAGACAGCAGACTAGCTCAAGATGTATTAAACTGTGTGGACCTTGAACCAATGACGAAGGACAACTCTGGACTTTGTAGCTGGACCAGTCGGGAACAACTGCACTAGACACATTTTGCTGCAAAAAAAAAAAAAACGGCAGAGGGGAGTTGAGCATGATGAACTTATTGAATAAAACCTATTAAATAAAACAAATGTTGACAAACTTTTCCTTTGGGGATATAATTTACTGTTGAAAAAAAGGTGATAAATCTCAATGTATTGCAATATTTTTTCTTAAAATCACAATCATACTGTATTGTAACTTAAAGGATAAGTCCAGTATTTTGCACTTTTAGCCCCATTCCTGGGTTGTTCATAATGAAATAGAGTTTGCTACAGTTTTTATGTCGGAACATCAACAAACACCACTGACCACTCGGTGAGTTTCATGGCTTTGAAAACGAATGTTTAAGGTTGTTTTAGGACAGATTTACACATGGTCATAGACAGCATTGTTAAGCCAGGCAGGGGAAAGCCAAATTCTCTCAAATTGTCAGAGAAGGAGTAATCATCAAGATTTTGGTCTTAACCACTCTATTTCATCATAAACAAGCAGGAATGGGGCTCAAAGTGCTAAATACTGGCCTTCTCCTTTGTTTGCCAATTGAAGTTGTTCTAATTAGTTTGAAGTGGTTACATAGCTATTGAAAGAATTTATTTGACTGCTTTGTTGTAAGTGTTTGTTGTGAAATCACAAAAACAAAGGAGGGGCGGATAACTGATTTCAGTCACTGACATTTCCACATTATCTTGGAGAAATTGCGGACCAATATACTGGATAACTTTTAGTTTTTCTGTGCCTTTAGTCAATGTTTTTGTAGATTTGTAGCCTCAGGAGTCTGATTTTACCACAAGCAGGGCTGCACAATTGATCAAAATATCCAAATCACAATATGGCCAAGCATAAAATCCAAATCACAGGAGCTGCAGTTCTGTGATAAAGGCAAAATATGTCATTACATGCAATTATAAATGAAGCACTAAGGTGCTGCAGAGATGCCCTGGCCTACAAGTTATAATTCAGACGTAAGGGAACGTGTTTATTTGGCACAAAGCCCAGCAAAAATCACTTCATCATCATCATTTTCATATTTTTTTCAGTGAAAATAAAATGCAATAAAACCAATCCCATTAAAATCACAACTCTTACTGCAATACATCAAAATAATCGCAATATGTTTTTGTGTTAATATCGCGCAGCCCTACGTGCAAGTCCAGACGTGCTCAGCTAGATACAACAACAACAACAACAACAGTTGTTTTCAACTCTAGAACCTTCCAAGTCGCTGCTAATCACAGATCTTGGATACACACACAAGAACAATGGACCCATTGAGATTACCTCAACTTCAACAGCATAATTCCCGCTTCACGGCAATAAAATGCTATTTTCAGAACACACTTTCGATGTCTTAATTCGACTTGTAGGGCACTAAAAAGTAAAAGATTATCAAACCCTTCCTAAATAGTAAATGTCTTAGGCTATTTGTCATCAAACTGGGTGCCCACTAGAATCCAGCAACAAAGTATGGCACAGTTTCCTCCCTCTGCTCTGAGACCACAGCACTAATTGAGGACTTAGTACGAAACCACTTGCCGGGGCTTTCTGACTCAGGGGGGGATTAGCTACCTTGCCTGCACTGGTACTGAGGTTGAGGCTGCTAAGTCCTGGACTACAGCACTGTTGCTAAGGACACAGGCCAAGGCCGCTGTAAACTTCTTTACTCTAATTGGGATGGAGTCGGGTGGACAGGGGTGACGTGGGAGCTGTGCTTTGCTAGCAGTTTGGAGTTATTTGATTGGCTAACGTTAGCTAATGCTACACATCCAGCTTTAATTCCACTGTAGCTACCTACTAGTTGTTTGTACGGTCAAAAATGCCACAGCTGTATTGTTTAAATGGTATCTATGGCAATGTGTGTAACTGCGTGGGCAGCTGTGAACACAAATCCAGGGTGCTTAAGGCCTTAACGGACTGTATGATTTTCATGCCTTCTCAGTCAAGCCTTTTGCTGCAAACAAAGATGATATTATTCGCAACGGTTATTCACAATGGCTCATTTCAAAGTAAAAAGAGGTCAGAGGAGCAGAAATCATCAACTGATCTGGATGCACGAAAGACTTCCAGCTTGTAAACAAGACGGAATTTATTGCTCCAGAGAATGAGGCCAAGGGCGCTCTCAGATGGCCACTGCTGCGTGTTTTTAACCTCCCATCAGTCAGCAGCACATGAAAAGTTAATAACAAAATTGAACTTGTCTCTCTTGGTAAATATTGACAATAATAAGGGCCTTAGCACATCCGTGAAACGAAAAACAAATTAAACAGCAGTGTTCCTCTGCCAAATAACACAGACCCTACTTAATTTCATCTTTTTAGCACGCTAATACGATGTGACAATACTGACATTTTTTCCATTTTGTAAGTGTGTTTAAAACAGCCTGAGCTTGTTTCTGTGGTCTGTTCAACGTACGCTGCCACTGTAAGCAAGTGTTAATAATTCAAGCCAGTCAACACATTAAACAGTCCCCGCAGTGGCTGCCAAAAGTTTACGATGACATGCAAAAAGTGCATTCACCCCACATTACCTCAGTCAGCTGCTATCAAATGTGAAACCACAGTCGACCCCAGTCTGGACACAATCTGAAACACTTCACACTATTCCCTACGTCTACACCTGTCTTACGATTGTGCATTATGGTGTATCGTGTTATGTAATGTTACACATACGTAAAGCCACAAATAGACTGCACACTCACCACTTATTACAGGGAGGGACTGCAACCCCACTTCTGGGCATGACGCCATTCTACTAGCATTCTGCTGCAATGTACATAGTATTTTTTGCAGAAGAAGCTTTTTTCCATCAACCTGTCTACAGTCATTACATCAGTATATTCTGTTAAAATTCTGCACTAAATCCATGTCTGCTATTGTTGCTAAGATTTGAACACATCTGTGTGGGTTTCTGACATAGGTGCAATGTAAAAAAAACATACACGTTATATGTTATACATGTACTTCTACAAAGAAAATGCAATGAACTGCCTGTTTGGAAAGTGGTGCTACTGTTAAGTGTGCTGGTCTTTCAAGGAAAGTCTGAACCTCGTGGGAAGTTCGTTGTTGTAAGCAGATTATGAACAAAATTCCTCACAATTATGTCAGTTTGGAAGCTGGAAAATGAGCACTGCAGTGCGGAGGTTAATGGAACAGAGGCCAGGCTGAAAGTGACGTGGCTAACAGCCCTGTGTTGATTAGAATGCTCAGGTACAAAAACAAGTGCGTGTTGACTGTTTTGCGTCAGCGCCGAGCACCTCTAAAGGTGCTGCCATAGAAGCTGATGAGTTTGCTAGCTTGGCCGTGCGTGCATTAGGTGCTTGCGTGTGTGGATGACCACGCAGCGGTGTAAGCTGTGATGTGTTTTCTTCCCCTCCTTGTCTCTCTTACTGGGGACACACACACACATAAACTAGCAGGTAATGTATTACTGTCAAACACATGGTCATTATCCACGCTGAGGCACTCCTCCTGTAACCTTGATTTCATGCGACTCTGATAAATGAGTTTTGTACTGCTGCTCCACTCTCCCTCTCTCTCTCACACACACATGCACACACACACACGCGCGCAGAGCGTTGTTGGTTGTCAAAGGATTGATCACCTAAATACCACAGATCCCTCTGACCCAGTTGTCCTCCATGATATTGACTGACAAAATGTGATTGAATTGGGTTCACCTTAACTGACGTGGATTTGACAGGTCAATACTGGAACTTAGGGACAACTTTGGATGAGTTGCTTTTATGGTCCACTCGTAGTATTATGCAGTATGGCCCACGCTATTATCAGTTTAAGCATGTGTGGCTAAATTATATCTGCTGCATACAAGTAGTAAAATAACCTGTAGCAAGGTTGAATTCCTACAGCTGCATAAAAGATGAAAACTCTGAGTTTCAGAGACTGTTTCCTGCATTCTGGCGACTTATTTTTATGTTAAATACTTTAAATTTTACTTTAAATTCCCAGGAAAGAATACAAAATAATTTGTCTGGTATGAATCTCTAGCATTAAATGATATTCATCAGTTTTCATTCACTCATTTCATCACGCCGTGCAGCCCTGCTGTTGAAGGAAAAAATTTGCCCCATTCCTTAAAAACTTTCCTCAGCAAATGTGAATTCTTCCTTCAAGGACATCTGAAATTTGCTTGAGTATTTCTTTCTCTCAGTGTTATCCATTTCTATCTCTCTCTCATCCAAGACGGATGAGGTGCGAGCAGCTCTCTTAGGTGTCATGTGCATGCCTAGGAACGACATTAGGTGCAGCTATATTGTTGTCCAGGTGGAAACAGTTGAGTTGCAGGGCCTATACATGCTGTACACAACACCAGACACAGGTTGTGAGAGCGAAAAGAGAAAAAAAAAAGGTATGACAATTTGTCATATATTGGGAGAAATATGGGAGAATGAAACTGGGAAAGGGCAATTAAAAAGCAAAGTCTCTGGAGGGTTGGCAACTATGGGGTAATCTACGTTATTGATACATAAAATGCAGTCAAACTTCCTAAAAGTTTTGGTAATAGGTGAAACATGCTCTAGTATTTCAAAGGCACTGCCTACTGTCGTAGTCCCTCTCTGTTAATACTAGTCTATATCTGGCCTTGGGCAGCTTTAGTCAGTGTTCCCTCCATCAGCTCCAATAAACATTACTCTCTGCGACATCCTGGCACAGCGCTCAGCCCATCTGGCAGCCTTTTCTCACACAAACTACCATCTCTGCCTGCCAGTAGATTACTGGAAGTGAGGATGATTTATACAGATTAGAGACAGGAGACTGAAAGTGTAGATATAATGTGAGTGTGAAAAATGTTGTATGGAATTGAGCTGTACAGTATATCGTTCCTTTATCACCGTTGCAATGTCAACTTGTGCCATAAACTTATTGTAAAAGGGATTTTTTTGAGTAGGTTCAAAGTTGAAAACTGTATTTTAAAATGTAACTATCATTCTTTGTATCAGTGTCGTTTGTGTTTACTGTTCAATATATTTAATAACAAAATGTTTGAAATAATTTTCTTTATTTTTTTATGCAACAAACTTTTTGTTTTATATTAGCAGTACACTGAATGCAGCACAAAACATCTGTTTATTAATCCAAGTGATGTCATTATCGGGATATATAACATTATTCCATGTTTTCTTTATATCATGCAGCTCTGGTATAGAAGTATACTGTATGTGCTGTAGCTGTGCTGTAACTATGTGCTTTTGTTCATACTTTATTTCTGCACCACTGTTTAAACTGACCATGCACTGTTTGTTTGTCTGTTAACAGATATGGCAGAGCCCATTAATCAACTAACCAGCAACAACCACGGACGTAGTACCAGAGAACACATCCCTTTCACTCTCCTCTCACGCAAAGAGAAGGTATCTCTCTGACTCTGACTACATACTTTCATCTTCCTATACATTTTCATGTTTTATATAAAAAGGGAAACACCATCAAATTGGTGAGCTCTTCTGTATGAGTATGGGTCAGCTATTTATTTTTGACAAGATGATCGTGTCACCCAATACAATAAGCCATTTAAACTCCTTAGGGGACTTATAAATAAAGAGAGCTAATTGGTTTAACTTGAGTTAATTAGTTCATTAAATCTTGGCTGGAGACTGCGGTTAAACAAAGGACAATCATGGCACCCTATTCTTAGAGCAGGTTTCAGTGCCTTCGAACAGGACAGCACGTTGACGGCAAGCAGACTTCAAACAGTCGGTCACACACCTGAGCTGCGGTGGTGACTGTGCATAGACAGGGTCTGAATCAGGGCTGTCGATCAATGAAAAATCAACTAATTATCTGCACAATTAGCCGTTTTTTTCCTTCTTAGGATCAAAGTTCGTAATGATGGATATTTAAATGTAAAACTACCGAATCAATGTAGAATAAACACAAAGGAAGTGTATTTAAATTCAAGTACGGATTTCCAATAAAACCACTAAAGAAAGTGATCAGCAGATGCCTCAGAAGAGAGTCGCTCTTCCGTTTCTCTCACAATCGGTTCAAACAATAGCAGATTCCGTTTTTTATCTATCAGCGAGATGCGCTCTGACGCCCAAGTAGTCGTCATTACTCACAGAAGTCCAATGATCACCTGTGACAGCAACGTCCTCTGCTTGCTCAAGCATGTTCGTCCTCTCTGCCCTCTCGCCTTCATCAAAGTGTGTATTCTTGACACAATGGTTCCTCTAAGGGGCATACCATGAAAGGTGTGTCCTGATATAATTCAACAGATTTCTCCCAGTGTATCGTCTTTTACTGTGTTAATTGGGCGACAGTTTTTAGCTATCCACTTAGCCACAACATCAGTTACCTTCTCACTTACAGGTTTTGATATTTGCCCACAAATACAACACTGTTATATTCAAGACTGGCAAAGCCCTGTAGTTTTGGTTGGGTGTGTTGTTTTGGGGTAATATGTCAAAGACGAATTACTTTTGTGGTAAATAAACTTGGCTTTGTAAACTATGGAGGTTACTTTTGTTTTTTACTTATTAAAGAGAAACTTTCCGCTCAAAACTTCATCATCATCCTTATCCATCTTTAGCCAGGATGGTTCAGTTTGGTGGTGTTCTGCCAGTTGGTGCTGCCCACTCAAGATGAGCCACCAGTAGCTACAAGAGAGGATGAGAATGGACTACTACCAATATAGATGTAGTTAAGAGCAGAGTATCTCATTTTGTCAGGTAGGAAATCTACCAGAATGGTAGATTATAAATGTAGTTCAAAGTATTGGTGTGTCCTCAAGAACACTTTTTCTCTGCCTCTGAAACGCACTGCACATGCAGCACATCCTGTTGATAGGTCATTTTTATCTTTCAGCGAGCCGACTGTCGAACTGTAGCACACATGAACTCACGTAGTCTTTTGACTTACACTCCTTCTCCCTGCACTTTATGGGCCTTTTTTATTGCTTCTATTTTAGATTTATTTATCTGTTTACTAATTGAGTAATCTTACGGCACTAAGAACTTTTAAATTTGCTGGTTTTAGATGTGAAACAGTATTTCGTTTTTATGTTTCATCATAACAATGACAATAAAAGCAATCTGATCTTGAGCAGAAACTGAATCTCAGTGGTTCTCAACCTGGGGTCCAGGGACCCCCAAGAGTCCTTGGGAGAGTTCCAGGAGGTCCCCCAAAAAAAGGGGGACCGTTTATTTTCAATATTTAATTCACAATAGAAGTTAGTCCAGTGTGAGAAAGAATTATAAGAGTATCCAGATCACAGATGTCACATCCTGCCTCAGTTATCTTTATAGTTGTGGAATGTGGAACTGTGAAATTGTGGTCTTCATCATATCTTCAACAATCAAAATCTTTTCATATGGAGGTCCCTGAAGCAAAATTTTGTGTGTGTGTATTAGGGCTGGGCGATAAATCGATTTTATCAATTAATTCAAATTCGTAGTTTAGGTCGATTTGTTTTAATAAAAAATTCGAGTTTCTCTTTAACATCTGCCACTGACGCTCCCTGCTGGGCTCCCGTAGTTCAGAGTGGGCTCCCCCCTCCCCACCACGTGCTTGATACACAAACACGGCAGCAAGCATGTCTTCAGTTATTAGGAATTAGTTCGGTTTTGTGGCGTTAGACACAGAACAAACAGCACCCCGCTGCAAAGTGTGTTTAAAGGCTGTCGCAACCAAAGGTAGCGGTACTACCAATGTACTGCAGCACCTCAAGCAGAGGCATGCTGCTGAGTGGGAGAGGTGTTGCTCCCTACGAAATGAACGAGACCGCGGCAGCCGCAGCACCGCCGCCAAAAAACAACCTACTGTCTTGGAAACATTTACAAACTGTATCCCGTGTGATAAGAAAGGGGCCCGGTGGAAATCAATCACGGATGCAGTCGTGATGTATATTGCTAGAGATACGGTGCCCAATCAAAACAGGGTCACATACATTTTATGTTTTGCATTGTGTCACTGTCAGTTTGAA
>JAPZEB010000005.1:26740604-26758537 GCA_029783705.1 Chaetodon striatus
TTTGTTTTTTGAGCAGAAAATAATGCATATATATATATATATTTGTGATCTGTGCTTCAGTGGCCTTCACTCACCTCAAGATTAAGGCTGTTTAAGCAAATCCTATTTTTCTTTGAGTGCTTCGTCGAAGGCAGGTGCCATCAGTGGACGTGTCTGTCTCCTCACTTAGGCACCACCAAGTTTCCTTTGCCTATGTTTTTAGGAAGTGGACTGATCAAATCTTCCACTTTTGAATTGCATAGTATTGGGACTCTGCAGCTATTAGCCATTCAAGAAGCTTGCCTCTCTCACTCTCTGGATATAGTGCTTTTTAGTTAAATTTGTCCAATAAAATAATAACAAACCTTCATTGACACAAATATAACATTACGAATGTAAAGCTTGGAGTTTGTTGCAAAAGAGTGCTGCAGACGAATGCTCGGAGTTGAGATGAGAGTATTTTCAGGACACTAGCTGCACTGTCAGGAAGCAGGGATGACCGGAGTAGAACCCCTGTGGTGCCGGATTGGAAACTTGGTCCCAGGAGACGTGTGGGGAAATAGAGAGATTTTGACTAAAAGGCAGACAAAGTCTTGCAGCAGCCTAAGTGTACCGCTTTCAATCCAATGGGTTGAAAAGACTGTCTTAACTTACATTTAGTTTCAAGGGAACAACTTCACAGAAAAGCATAGAAGGCACATACTGTGCTCGTGCTTTTTTTGTGCTAATTAAAACAACTAAATGCAATAAAATAAGACATCCAGCAGAAAACAAAGTTGATCAAGTGTGTAGAAGAACAAAGAACATTTTAAGTTTAGTTCTGCTTTTAGTTTGCTTTTCAACTGATAACATTGGAGCACATCTAATACACATTCAGTGAAAGAAATACACATTCAATCTGGCAGAGTAAACCAACAACTAGGATCATACAAGGTAAAAGCAGCTTCATAGACTTTTGAGGTAAACCTCCAAATACCCAGCAATCCTGTACCCAAAGATCGAAGAGGTCCCTGTGTGTCTTATTAGTGCCTTTATCAGTGTAACTGTGGTCCAAGGCCACGCAGGGCTTTTTGGAAAATTTTGGTCCAATTTTATAATCAATTTTAAAATTACCTGGCAGCCAATGCAGTGATCCAAAGCCAGATTTGATGCCCACGAATATATAATTTTCCTTCTTGTTAAAACTCTGGCTGTGGCATTCTGAATTAACTCATCACCCAGTCTTTAGAGAAAGCAGTGTGGAAGAAATGACAATAATCTAATCTACAAGAGATAAATGCATGTTCATGTATTCTCTGAGTCCACTGAAAAGAAGGTTAAAAGTCTCAGAGCCAGTTCTCTGAATAAGAATTGGGCTAAAGATAAACTAAAGAAAATTTCCAGGCTCAGAAATTCCTCAGCTTGACTCTCAAAATCCTGCCAGAGCTCAACAGATTGCCCGAGCCTTGAGGATTTAAGCAGTTACATGGACAATAACATTATGGGCAGTTGGATGGACCTAATATGCCTCACAATCAGACAGAATAGCCATATTCCTAACCAAGCAGCAGTGAGCCATGTTTTTGTTTTTGTAAATGTAATTTTCAGTGAATGTAAGTGGTTAGCTGTAGGAGCAATCACTGTATCTTGTGCTGATTGAAGATAAACGGTATTGTTGTTAGGTACACATCCTGCATCCGTGACACATTAAATCCAAAAGGACCCAGTAAACTCACTATTGATGATTCCAGGGGCCGCACCCTGCTATGTTCCCTGATAATGCTACATTGTGAACAACAAACATGCTGGAATCATAGAAACAGTGGTGCTGCATGACTTTTCTTATTTTGAAAGCATTTCTCATGTCACAGAAACCACTGAGAGTCACCTGCCTTCAAGCCCTCAACCCGGCTCTCTGAAGCTGTGTGTGCCGAGGCGGCGGTGTCAGCTGCATGGCAAGGAGGCTCCAAAGGACTGCCAGTAGACAATAACCTTATTTTTAGGTTTATAAGATTTCACAAATATCGAGTATATTAGTGCAGACATTCTTATCCTTTTACATTGCATTGTCTGCTGTAACAGCAGATACTGTATTGACTCATTTAGATGATGATCCATTAATTAATGTTTTCACTGTCCAGGGGAAGAGGAAATATTTTCACTCACAGTATGATAATTGTGTCAGAAAATATTGCGGTTTCACTGTTTCACTGTATTACACAATTTATATTATTATCAGTCAGAATGATCCTGAAAGTAGTGGAAAAACAAGGGTTATTTTTAGTTGAACAAAGGTTTTATTACAAAAACTGAAACCACTTTGTTAATAGAAGAATGTACATAAAGTCTCCCCTTTAAAAAAAAAAAAACAAAGCTAAATGGGAGATTCTCCGTTCAGTTGCTTTTTCTTTTCAAAATTGTAGATAAGCAAATGAACACAGTACCATAACCATCAACTTGAAACTTGAAAGGAAACATAAAACTCTCCTCAACAAACAAAGAATAGTTGTTGTTTCCTCAGTTCAAGTAGGGACATTTCTATTGTGTTTTACATTGATGGTATATAAAGATACATAGATTTTGGGTTTTGTAAATAAAGTTCTCAGACTTGGGATTTTATTTGTTAAATTTTCAGATTCACATTTTCAACATACAGATGACATCAGCTGACCACCTATGGGTCTTGGGGACTCACTACATTGAAAACCTGTCAACATCACTGGATGAAAATGTCTTATTATGTCTGGATGGGTACACTAACAGCCAGAGGGTCAGTGACACGTAGAAACTACGCTTTATCATTCTCAGCATTCACTTGTAATAACATGTCAGTTGAAACATTTACAATCTATGTTTTTACATCAGAACTATTGTGACTTGAAAGCCTCGTCTGCTGGTTTGACTTGCTCAGGTAGCTGCCGTAGCAAGTGTCAACACTTTGACAAAGAGAGAAAAGCTCTACTCAGCTTCGAGTGTAATGCTCAGCCGGGGGTATTTGTTGTCAGTGGAAACCCTCAAACCACATGAGAAAACAATAGAAATCACTTACACACTTTGAAGTAAAAAGGTTTATTGTACGCAGTAAGCCTGGCTCAGCAGCACCAGAGATGTTGAGTGCTTCTATATTTATTCCAAGGAGGTGTGCTGGTAATGTTTTATCAATAATACAAATCCCCTTGTTGCATTTGCTTGTCAGCTGACGGTCTTGCTGCGTGCGCACTGGGGGAGAAACTGATTAATTCTGCTTTGTGCGCATGGAGTCACAGTTCAACTTACCCTGACTGAGGTTGACATGGAATATCAGTTAGTGTTTGAACTGGGTCAGGTTGTACATTAAAGCTGCTTTAAGTTCCTCTGTCTTCTAAAGCACACAAAACAAGATGCAGTGGAGCACTGCATCAAAATTCTCTGTAGTGTGTGTGTGCGTATGTTTGTGTGTGTGCACTGCTGGCAAAGTTTCAAATCTCCCTAAGATGCAGTCTATGACATGAGCACAAACAGTGTTTGCACCTCTCATATTCCACAGCTTTTCAATAGACTTATTCAGTCCTTCTTTTATTCATTACATGTCCAACTCAATTTTCTCCTCCCACTGTGCTTATACACTGAAGGACGCCTGCCTCGCAGCTCTAACCAAGGTGATGAAAATATGGTTTTTCACCTCCTGGATCTCATTTTAGAAGTTTTTGCAATCTTTCTGGGAATATTTTACTCAACAGCTTTATTGCTGGGATCTGGGGATGCGGATGAATAATAAAAGTCAACAAAAATGATTTGAAACCACAACACATTCATGAAAATAACCTGTCAATCAACATATATATAGTGTGTCTCCTCATAAATGCATGAGTCTCCTCCCAGACCTTGGCTGAGATATGGTGCATGTTTACAATGTATGTCTGTAAGGTTTTTAGTTTATGTGGTGTAGTGTATGCATATAGTCGCTGTACATGTGAAATGGCTGCTGAGCACACACATGCCTGCATATGACTATCATAACTGTACAATACATGGAATACATAAGTGGAATTTAGTATGGTTGGGTACTGAAATCTGGTCTTAAAATGGCACAACTTCCTGTAGGATCTGTACCTACTGGACCAAATCACAACACCGATTTAGGACCCCGAGTGCCAGTTGCATGCTTACATTCTATAGACTGTATGAAGTCACCCATTTGTTTGAGGACTCCCGTTTTGAAGCCTTGATTTTGACATTTTGGCTGTTGCCATCTAGGATTTTTGGAGCCAGAGGTGAATATATTTGGTTTAGAATCTGGCGCTGTGGAGGAGTGATGATGGATCTGACTGAGAACCCAAGGACACTAGCCACAGACAGCCTATAATTCAAGGTCGCCATGCCCTTAATTATGCATAACTTTAAGCCTCAATAAAATGTAAATAGGTGAGTTATATAAATATGTATCCACTGTTCATTCCATGGCAAGTCTTACATACAGTAGTAAACTATAACTATAGAATGAAAGAATGTTTTGCTGCCTCTCACAGCAGCTTTAGTCTGAGATGAAAAATGATTAACTAGTCTGACTGTCAGCGATTTTTAAGGTGGAATGTTTACTAGTAATGTTAATTTCAGAATGACAACTTTGACCATACCATTAGTTCTTATTGTCTCTCTGGATGACATACATTTTTAGTAATGAGTGGTTTTTCAAGCATTTAAAAATATAAAAATTTTGACTGGATTATGTGAACTGCATATATTCTAATCCTAACTCTGAGAAAAGAAAAGTGTTGCAGAGTGTCATTCCTGTGGACCCCGGCAACACCAAACTCCTGCACTTGCCTGAGAAGGTCTAAATGCACAGACCTGCTATTTGTAAATATCCTGTCGAGAGAGACTCTTACTCTTGCCCGCTCTATTTTGTTCTGAAAATATCAGCTTGCAACCCTGTTCCCTGGACGATAAATGAGGCCCAGACTTCCATCTGTGTCACCGCTGATGAGAACATCCATTGAGTGCTGGACGCAGCAGTGAGTGGCAATAACCCCGCCCATATTTAAGAGTACTGTTTACGGTGGAAATGCTAAATGGACCTAGGGTCAAAGTACCATGTCTGAAGGGTAACTTTTGGTTCCAAAGGTATTGTACCAAAACAGGGCTATAGTGGTCCACGGGGATTGTTGTGCTTTTAGAACCAGCCTCAAGTGGTGATTCTAGGAACTGCTGTTTTTGCCACTTTGGCATTGGCTTGATTTTTCAGCCCCAGAGGTTGCTGCTTGGTAAGGACTAACTGGTGTATGGTTTTAAGATAGAGAGTGAGCATGACAGTGAGACTGCAACGACCATAGCAGAGAGTATGAAGTTAAGTGAAGCAGTGCAGTGTGTGTACAGTTTAGGCTTTTTGCCAGTCAATAAATGCTACAACTCCCCAAGACCCAAGCCGAGTTCCTGTGTCTTGCTGGGCATCTGTTGTTTAAAGTGAAGGGGAAGTTAGTGTGCAACTTAGCCTCCCATTGGAACCTGATCAGGCATATTTAAGCTAGACTGTTAAGGTGAATCAGCTATTCTCATTGTAGTGACAATCTCAGCCACTCCTAAACACATAATGAAGAAATGTCTGACTGCTGACTCTATTGGTTCAGGCACTGGTTCTGTTTTAACAGTATTTTTTTAAAGCACTGGTGTTAGAAAAACCCAAACAATACCCAACCCTGCCATCTAGTAGCTGTTCTAGGTCTATCAGTCATATCACATGATCTTCATCAGCAGATTGCAAATGCACAGTTGGCATGGAATTATAGATGTTCAGATTTTCTGAGCATTTTATGGACTTCTCATTCACATAAAAGCTTCTAAGGATTTCAGATTAAGTCTTGAAATCATCATGGTCCATTTAGTAGCCTTTCTTTAGCTTTTAGTCATATCGCATGGTCTTCAACAGCAGAAGGAGATTTCCATTTCTAACTTTACACTTTTAAGGACTTATCAATGTTGTCGGTGTTTGAAAACGCCATAGCAGCTACTAATTCTGATAAAGTGTCATTCATTAAAAAATAACCTTGGCTTAGTGTACTGATGGCAGTTTTAGTCTGTTGAGGATTTTCATCTTAGTTTTAAAGTTGGGGATCTGTCTAATAGTCTTACTGCTTCTGTTTCTTCTGCCTCTGGACTTGCTTCTGAAGTGCATTGAATGCACTGGAAGTGCACCCAGTAGCATCAACACACACCAAGTGTCAGTCATTAAATCCAGTGAAAAAAGATTGTGTCATAACCAACATGAGTCATGATGAGGTAATTACAAAAGAAAAAAACAAGATCCAGGTTATAGAAAATAACTTGTAGAATAAAATATTATTAGGTTTAAATCTCAAGTACAAGATTCCTCAAGAGCTGCTCTAGATGTACTGTATGGCTCACTGTGGTGTATTTAAAGCAAACATACATAATCTTTTCCCTTTGTCATTTTGATGCTGTAAGAGCGCTAATGTACCATGAAGGATGAGCTATTTAGAAAGCCTAGGAGTCACAAAGGCTCAAAGTTGTTATTTTGAGCAACCCATTTTCTCAATGTCTCAAAGCCGATGCAGTCTGATGATGTGTAGTTTCTGTGTAGGTCAGGACGCTGTAGGTTTTAAGATGTACTTGCCAGCTTGTACCCTTTGTACACAGAACCTGACATCTGCCCAGTGCAGGCACATTCCTGCCCCTCAGGAAGTAAGATGGGTCAGAGCCAGCCTGGCGCAATCTGTGTGTCCCACGTCTCTTATCTAGCACTTCCAGCATGTTACTCACTGGATCTCTGCTGCTGCCCACATGATGGTGTTTTCTTATCAGGAAACTCATGCTTTAGAGCCCAGAGGGAAGAAAAAGGCTCAAGATCTTTGGGAAACTTTATTTTTTAATGGGGATTATTACATGACCTCTTCCATTAAACACATTCTCCACAACTGCTCCATCCGCCAGCCCCTCCCTCTCTTACCTGCTCCGGGAGCAAAGTGAACTGTGAACATCACTGCCTTCACTAGACATATTTCTGTCTAACTTTATTGGATTTCTCATATTGGATTTACTACATTAGTATTAGACCTGTTTTAATCCTCTTGTTGGATTATAATCCAATTTTCTGCGACAACTGTTTTTTTTTTTTTTTTTTTTGTAATTAAAATCTCCCCTCCTTCATCTCTTGCAGCCCTAGCCATGTGAGGAGTATGTGCTTTGGGGTTTTTTTGTTGTCTTGGAAACCTTGAGCTGGGTTCATGTTTTGGGCCTGTAAATCCCTTGGAGTCATATTTCATATTGGACCATACAAATAAACTTGACTTGACTTGGAATACTTTATTAAGGACTGTTTCTTTGAGTTTGTTTTGAAGTGAACTTTCTACCGAGCTGTCAAAACTTGCCTAAGAAGATTAATCCAGCAGACCTCCCTCCTTTATAAGTAACCCACCCCTGTCCCCGGGACTTCAAGCTTCTCATTGCCAGTGTATCTTAATTATGATTTTTGGGTGATTGGCTCCCACTAATGAGGGGGAACAGGGTGAATTAATTTCAGCTGAATGGTGCTGTGATCCTCTGCCATTTTCTTTCACATGTTCTCCCAACGTGCAGTTATTACAGGGCAAAGTAATGCAGCATAAACGAAAGCCTTTTATAGGATCGGTTGATTGCCTGCCCACGAGCTACAGACCAAACTGTTTACTTCCATGGCATTTATACAACAACTGATTAAATTAAGCGAATTGCTAACTACTTAACCGTGTATCTATTTTGTAAAACCACATTTCTGAAACCTAAACTCATTGCCCAAGGGGAGAACAGAATGACAGTTGTTTATTTATCTGATCTCTTAAATTATTCAGTGTAATATATACCGTGAGATGCCACTTGAACACATCCAGCACTGAGAGAAATGCTGTAGAAAATCCATTCTACGTTATTCCTCGGCTGGAGATAGAAGGAGAAATTTTTATCATGTCAGCTTTGTTTTTGCTGAGATGGAAATTACATTATAGGGAAAGAAAGGAATTGAGTTATGGAGGACATTTATTCTCAAGAAATAATAAAAGTAGGCTGAGTCTTTCAGACTTGAATTAAACAGAGTTACTCAACAATTCATCTTATTTTTTTGTAAATTCCCTTCTCCTTTTCTATACGATGTTGGACACGCTGGACAAGTGCAACTTTTCACTGCTGGCTATAAATTTATTTTCTTTCTGCAGATGCCAATGTCAGATTTTTGCTGATGTATTTGACTTAGGTGCTTTATTAACAGCACCATGGACTTGCAGGGCAAAGCAATAATTACTACAGCTGCTGTGCAGGGGTGAGTTGGCCATTTAGAGGAGGAAGAAGGAGAAGGAAGAAAGTCAGTGAAGATTCTCAGTCATCCAAGTCGTGGTAATCATAAGTGCGATATCGTAGGCAACTGGACTTGCTTGAGTTTTTGAAGACGTTCTTCTTCCTGTCTTGAAGACAGGCTTGGGATCCCTTCCCAGACAACTTAACACCCATTCTCACCTTGACCCACCCAACCCTAACGACACACAAGATGGCTGGGTGGGTCAACAACTCAAATGTGACCTTAACAACTCCCAAACTCAGAGCTCACATGTGACCTCAATGACTCTGTAAGGGTTCACACCCACACAGAATTTAAAGCCTGTGACTCCACACCAGTCCTTAAGAATCGAGTAAACTTTTTGGATGAGAGGCCAAACGTGTGAAATTCAAGCAAGGAGGAGGAAGAAGCAAAAGACAAATGAGAAATACAGTTTGGGGCGTCAGCAGATCTGCGTGGACCATAACTATTGAAAATGTCCCAAATTAAGGATATCCGTCACAAATCGTGTGTCCCCACTCACACAGCAAAGTACCTGAGTATAATTAGCATGTTTGTTCTTCATCACCGAAGACTCAAACTCATAACTTTAGACACAGTGACTTTAGACACAAAGTCATGATCTTGTGACTTCAGTAATCACCATGGCTGCATGTAATGGCAGATTTCTAACTACTGTCAAAAATCCAGTTTTCTAAACAAAATTCTAAAATTTCTAGACAAAAATGTAGGCAAATCAAATGTCTGATTTTTTTATTTTTTTATTTTTACAAATATTGATGTTTGAAGATGCTCTTATTTCCATTGACTGCAATAATTTACATGAGGATATATTCAAAATACTGTCAAAAAATTTACTTTTTGATATACAATTCTTAAATTTACCTGACTACTTCTATTATGACCCAGTTCAGTTTAGGACTAGAAGTTAATAATCCCTTAATGCTCATACTTGAGACTTGGAGAGAGTTGGAGTGATAGTGCTGTCCGGAGGTTTCTGAGTGGGAGCCACAAGGTTTAGGTTAGATGGATAGACAAGTAGGACAGAGCAAAGGCCAATGAGAGGCCAATGAGAGACGCCTGTCCGGACTCAACTCTAACCCTGCTGAACTGGATCCTACACTCTACCGGCAAAACTTACCTAATTTTCATCGAGGTGGAGATTGTTGTTGCACATACTTGCGATTGTGAGTGAAAGTTAGAAGCATGCTGGGGGAGGGGGTGGGGGTTTTTGGAGCATAAAAGCTTCATTGGGGTCATCAGGCCGGTACCCTCCTTAATTGGTGTTTTGATGATAGGCCTACAACACCTCCAGAGGGCATCGGCAACACCTGGCATCCCAGGTGTGCCCCAGTCTGCTTTTACTCCCTTGAACTCTGCTGTTGTTAGTGGTATATTTCAGGGCCCAAGTGGTGTCAAAAAATTGCCTTTTTTTCATGAACATTGGAAACTGTTTGTACAAAAACCTTTTGGCAAAAACTGAGTGATGGACTTCACAATTTCTACTCCGCTGGGGCTATACTTTGGTCAAAGTTGCAAAGTTGTAACACACACAACTGATTTGTTATAAAGTTTCAAACTTTTAATCATTAGAATGTTGCTGTAGGGCCACCATCAGGACTGTTAGCTCTAAATTTAAGTGGAGGACATTTGGCATTGAACAGGACCTATGTGCAAAGTTTGGTTTATTTCCATGCATGGGAAGGCAGAATTAATGGTAGGAAGAAACAAAAGAATAGAAAGAAGAAGAAGAACATTGGCAATAACAAGAGGAACCAGCAGCAGAGCAGCCCGGCCCCCAATTATGAGCTCAAAATCTCTGGAAAACTACAATATTGTTTGTGTCATCTCCAGTGCCTCACATGCTCATTTCAAAGTTACAAAATGTGTGGGTGCATGGATGATCTGCAGCAGTATGTATCAACACAATCTTGTGTACAGTACTCATTCAGCTCCCTTTAACGCAAGGCCTTCCACATTCATGCACTCTCTTTGCCCTTTACATCTATCGCTGAATGTCATTTCCCACAAATTCCTCAGGCGCTTTCATGATAACTACTCAATACTGCAGGGTAACGCATAATGGAATACTTTGGCCCTCATTTATCAAGTGAGTGCAACCACTTTAATCTTGAAAGGAGTGTGTCCTTTTAAGTACTAATTAACTAACTTCTCCTCAATTCTGAAAATGTTAAACTGTGGGTCCTGTGGGAAGAAACTTGAGGGACTGCAGGTCTAATAAAGACAAAGTAGAAAGAGCATTCTAGTGAACGCGACTGGCTGTTTTACGCTTTTTGATTTCAGATTTGCCAGAGAAGTGTTCCATTGATTTTTTTTCTTTCTTTTCAACATTGCGTTTTTTGAGAGTGATTGATCAATGTGTTTGTTTTCTTTCTTTAAACTATTAATAAACACTGACAGCTCACAAATCTCTATAGCTGACACTGTGCTATAAATTTAATAGCGTTTATGAGTAAAAATGTTTTATAGTACTGGACAGAAGGCACAGCTTATGGTGCTTGGATGAAAAACATTTTTCATATGCTACCAGTGGAAAGTGCTGACCCGGCACCTCAGTCATCAACCACACACTAAAGCAATAACTGTGGTCGAATATGTTCTCTTATTGTATTGAATTTTTTATTTTCTATTTATTTTTTTAGCGCAAACCTGTTTATTCATTGTGTTGTCTGATCCATACACTGTGGTACTATTTGAGGAAGTACAGCGTATTGACAGAAGATGTGTTTTGCAAGGTAACCTGTAATTTTAGGCTTGCCCTTCTTCTACTTGGCAGTCTGAGATTGATATATAGTATAATACCGCTCAAAAGTTTAGAATTGCTTGCTGTAAAAGCTTGACTGGGTATTGTCAGATGTCTGAGAGGACTACTCTATATTTTTGAAAGTTCTTTCTTGCTTTTAGGTTGGAGAAAGTCCTCTTTACAAAAAGATGTTATTTTGTATGAAGGGTTTATTTTGTACATGGAGAACAAAATGCTGTATGATGTTTCAACTGGACTGACAACTGAAAGGGCAGAAAGAGACGAAGAGACCTTCAAGCAACAGTAGTAGGAGAAATCGGTTAGTCTAGGTTTAGCACTATTGGAATTATATCACAGGATATCATTTGAACATACTAAAGGCTGACAGATCACAGATCCTCATCAGAGTAATTTAATATTGAGTATCTGCCAACACCGAGTCCCAATCTGATACTTTGTATTCTATTTTTCTTAGATAATAAGCTGCACAGAGCACACTTCAAGTAGGCTGCTTTAAAGTTATTAAAATCAATCCAATGTATATGTATGATAATCAGATATCTCTGCAACACATTAAAACATATACCTGCATTTAAAATGTTCCTTAATGGTGTCTCTTTTTTTTTTAAATTTTATTTCTATACAAGATAAAGTATTGCATAACAAACCTTCTTTTTAATCTCTTTGGCCCTAGTGCTGTCTCAAGGGAATTTCTTTGTCCCTTTAAGAGAGTACTCTCCAGTGTTTATTGCTTTGATGCAGCCTTTGTTACCTGAATGAACTGCATTCCGGTGAGTGTTTATTTTGGTTGTCTGTACATCTTTTGTGCAGATTACAATGATAAATTAGCCCACTCTTATTGACATTCTGCTTGCCGGGCTTTTGTTGCGGTGGTGTGGTGAGTGTGACAGACCACTTTCTGTCTCTCCTCCACCCACAGTTAACCATGCACCAGAGACAATAGTAAAACACAGGAAAGTAAAGTTAAAAAAATGGTTTCTTGAGAACCAACAATGTCAACACTGATGTTAGGATACTTTTATCTAACATAAAATGACTACACTCATACTGTACCTTCCTTGTCTGCTCCTTGGATTTTATCTGTTCATGCTGTTTAAATGTATTGTATATACTTAACATGTACATGTACATGTACATGTACATGTACATGTACATGTTTAACTATATTGTATGTCTTTTTACCTAAATGTTGTATGTTGACGATTGAACAAAATGTATTCCTTTTATTAGGCACAATGATTGCCAATGCAAATTATCTTTCAAACTAACTTGTGTGCATTTACATTTGTTTGAATATTTATTAATATACACTGTTTAATTGAATTAAATTAAATTAAGTAGGATTAAATTAAATTAAGAGACTCTCACACTGAGCTGAAGCAAGTGCACATAAGTGTAATGTAAATAACATTAATAAACACTAAATTTTGCTGTTGTTTATGGTCTGTGGTGTTTGTGGCAGACAGGGTGCATAGTGGAGTAGAGATGGAAAATTAGACAGTTAATGACGGCTACACTCTTACATAGCTGTGCATGAAACCTTTGCCAGTCAAAACACCTGTGTGACAGCTGACCTAAAGCAATGGATCAGATTTGGCTCTATATAGCTCAATGTAGCTGATCCCCAACAGTTAAAAAAATGCCTTCATCGGCCCTGATACTCATCTTATTGGGACATGCCTAATATTTAGAGCCCACTGCATTGTTGTAGCTCAGTTATGATCAAAGGACACTTCCACTTCTCTGGACTGGAAAACAAATTCAGAATTGAAATTCCAAGACATGGTGACATCAACAAAATCGAAGTTGAAATCATTCAGCACAGTTTCCAGATGAAAATGCTGGCACTGCACATTTCTGAAAACTACAAATACATTTGCATGCATCATATGAATCATGTCAACGTTTGTAAAATGACATTGTTTTGGTAAGACATTGCTGTGTTTCCAGCAGTGATAGTGTCCTGCAAAGAGGTTGTGTTTTACTGAGACATTCCTGTGTTTCCTGCCAGAATTATGCCCCCAAAAGCAGGTATTTTGAGCCAAAACAATTGTTTTTTGTGTCGAAACCCAACCACACGTCACCCACAGTAATGTTGAAATGTGAAGTTTCAACATACCTGCTACATACTATTGACTAAATGTAATGTATCCAGAGTTTGCAGACACGTACAATGCCAACATATTTTTCTGGCGATTTGGTTGCTGAGTTATACTGCTTTTATCTCTGTTCAAATAGCCATTATTGAATGAAAGAAGAAAAACATCAATACAAAAGGTGATTCCAAACTTTTGAGAGGTTGTGTTGTTCAGTAGAAAACTCTCTGTATATTTGACAGTGTAAACAGTGAAACAAAAATCAGCTCCTCATTATGTTGCTGTCACAGCCTTAATTGAACTGAAACACATGGTGATTTCTTTCAATCTACAAATAAATGTTCTCACTCTCAGTATAATGAGTAAATAGCTTTTAGACAGATAAATAACTGTATAGATTGTATTAAATTGCCTAATGTAATCAGTACAGAGTCGACTTGCAGCAGTGCTCGTTCATCTCGAACAGCTTGATTCTTAAGTGTTTTTTTTCTTGTCTCTCCCTGCCTACAGAAGATGCAGCACTAATGAGCACCCGTCAGCCTTTAGATGAGTGAAGCACAACAAAGAAACCTGAACATCAACAGTCCACACAGTGACAGTAAGGCCCCATATCTGCTATCTTACACACTCCAGAGCTGTCTGTGAAGTTATCATTATATATCATTATCATTATATAGTTATACCCTGTGCTTCAACTCCCCCTCAGCCCAGATCCTCACGCACCTGCTTATTGTTCAGTGATATTCTGTATGATTATGGGAACAAAAGACAGCCAGTGGCATATGGTAGCACTCACACATACAGCTCTGACACTATATTCAGCTGGGTACAATCTCGTCAGGGTCTCGTTGCTTTGTGATATAAAGTAGACAGGAATGAGGTGACATTTTGACGCCATATCCTCTTAGAACATGTATTTATGTTTGGCGGTGACATTTCTAGAGCAGCTTTCACATTCACACAGTTCTGGAAAATATCAAAGCATAAGATAAACACTTTTATACTGTTGTCGTATAGCCTCGGTCCGTGGATCCCAAACATTTGTTAAACCTCTTCATAGTGATTTGGTTTTTATCATGACACCCCGCCACACACGTCATATGTCTCTTATGATACATATGACCTAATTTAAATATTAAGTGACATAATATAGCCCTTTTAATTCTGAACTCTAACTAAACAATGAATACACATTAAGTATGCTAATTGATAACGTGTTTTTCTGCTCAGAAGTAAACTGAGCTTTCATTTTCAGCTTTCAAGGACAAAAAACATTCACACATTGAATTGTGTAGTCACTCTGTTTCCATTCACCTCTCTTACTTGCTTCAGCTATTCAACATCTTTTTAGGCTGAAGAGGTACTCTTGAGCTTTAACAGCATCCACTGTCCCCTGTCCACATAAAGCCATGAGTAGCTTTTAATGACAGCTCAAGTTTGCTTGTATCCGACTGTGTTAAGGACTGAGATGTATCACCATTTCTTTGAGCTCTGTTTACAATAACATATCTTTCCATCGCTTGTCGTGACAGCTACTATCTCTGACTGCTGTGTCCCTGGAAAATGTCTGTGCCGGAAAGTTTGTTACATAATTATGACTACAGGCAACCATGAGCTGTTGTTACCAATTGAAGCTGTTTTTAATGTGATGGCTGTGGTGTTTATTGCTTATTTTATGTTCTCATGCCAGCAATACCCATGGCTAGAGGCGTTATGTCCTTGTCCTTTCTTGTAAAAATGATATCTTAATAAAACCTGGGGGGAATTTCTTCAAATTTTATGAAAATGTCCACTTAGACTCAATAATGAAGTGATTAGATTTTAGTGTCAGAGGTCAGAGGTCAAAGGACAAAGTCAGTGTGATGTTGTGTCGGCCTCCTTCTCGTGAACACGATATTTCAAGAAGGCCTTGAGGGAATTTCCTGAAATTTGGCACCAACGTCAACTTGGACAGTGTTTCCCAACTGATGGGTCCCAGTCTTAAAGTGGGTTGCAAATGCATTCTAAATGGACCACAAGTGACTTCCAAACATGTTAAGTTTGTAAAAAACACATTTCATTTTTAAGTACAGTGAATTTCTGGCACAGAGCTTTTTTTTTTTTTTTTTTTTTGAAGTGCAGTTTCCTGCAGTTAAAGTAAGTGACTAACTGACAGCTACTTGACAGAGACAGCAAACTAGCTTGACGACATGGCCAAATGCAAGTATGGCTACAATTCACACAGGCTCACCAAAATTGGACAATAGAAGATGGGAAAAATGTTGCCTGGTCTGATGAGTCTCGATTTCTGCTGCCACTTTCAGGTGGTAGGGTCAGAATTTGGCGTAAACAACATGAAAGCATGGATCCATCCTGCCTTGTATCAATGGTTCAAGCTGGTGGTGGTGGTGTAATGGTGTGGGGGATATTTTCTTGGCACACTTTGGGCCCCTTAGTGCCAACTGAGCATCGTTAAAACACCACAGCCTACCTGAGTATTGTTGCTGACCTTGTCCATCCCATTATGACCACAGTGTACCCATCTTCTGATGGCTACGTCCAGCAGCAGCCATGTCACAAAGCTCAGATCATCTCAGACTTGTTTCTTGAACATGACAAAGAGTTCACTGTACTCCAGTGGCCTCCAGTCACTCGAGCTCAATCAAACAGGGATGTGGGACGTGGTGGAATGGGAGATTCACATCATGAATGTGCAGCTGACAAATCTGCAGCAACTGTGTGATTCTATCATGTCAGTATGGACCAAAATCTTTGAGGAATGTTTCCAGCACCTTGTTGAATCTATGCCAGGAAGACTTAAGGCAGTTATGAGGGCAAAAGGGGGTCCAACCCGGTACTAGCAAGGTGTACCTAACAAAGTGGCCAGTGAATGTACACAGCCATATTCTGTCCTCGTCTTCACTAAAGATCAGTAATAAGATGAGTAAATAAATGATGAAAAGGAAACATATCACAAACCCTTCTACAGTCAGACTTTCTTACCTTTTGTGGACTTGCACATTGTGACATGCTTTTGTCAGGTAAAAAGTCCAAACTACATAGCACTGTGTGTCTCCTTCAATTTGAGGCATTATTTCAGTGGCACAGTGAGGACAGAGTGATAAGAGGCAGAGGGAAAGGAGAGCTGCATGCTATAAAGTTGAAGCTTTGATGTTTTCTTGCATTGAGAATGGTGGTGTCGTAGAAAATGTGATCATGGCTTTTTTTTTTTTTTTTTTGGCTACACTTTACTTGAGTGGTGTGCCTCTGTAGCAGCACCTTGCTTACCATTTAGAAGAGGACCGTTTGTACAGTAGCAGGAGGTCTTCTATCATGTGGGTCCAATCTGAGCTTCTGTGGACCTTTTGGCTCGTGTTGAGTGCCTCGTCTGCTTCTCATGCACTTACATTTTGAGTGTCAGTGGGAGTAAACATGACCTGAAAAATCTTTTTATGTATAGCCTGAAAATAGAGCTTGCCAAGCTCTCCAATGTAGTACATGTAAAACAGTCTCTGACAGTAAAATATATCCTCGTATAAATGACTTTGGCCAGATTTTTACGTTGAGGCTAGGGAATGTCTTATCATGCAGAAACAGGAGTGTAGATTAGAAGTAAATTATCGAGGTAGATTTGGGTCATAAATGGGCCATTGAAATCCTTCTTTAAGATTTATGAGAGTGTTCCATCAGCTAAAGGAGCTTTTTTATTTCCCATGAAACATGTCCACAATCCTGAGGCAATTGCAAATGTAATGGGTACCTGCTATCATGCTGCGTATTACACAGTATCGGTTTCTGTCTCAATGGGACTAAGAAGATCCTGCTTTTTTTTTTGTAGAAATGACCTTCTTTATACCTTGAAACCTTATTTTATTTAAAGAGTCATGGAGTGTCAGAAAGGATGGTATTCTAGAGAGATTAAAGAATAAATAATGCAGAAATAAGTGTTGGTTTTGAGAAGGCAGTGGGCATACTTGTTGCTTCTGGGATGTAGCGTGAGAATCCATTCATCATGGCTTTAGATGATGGGCCATGACAGATCTGTGCAATGTTTATCCAGACACTTTGAAGAAGCTTCCTTGCCCCTCAAGATATGCTGTGCTTGGTCAGCTGTTTCCTCTCCCCAGGAATTCAGAACCAGACTTCTCTATCAGAGCTTAATAAAGAGGAAAAACTACTCTGACACTAATGATGAGTCTAGTACCCAAGTCAGTGATGCACTATCAGTATTTTCCCTAGGCTGAATGCCCTGGGGGGGACGCATGAGCCATGAGGGGAAATCACAAGTTTCAACACCAAAAGGCCACTAGCTGCTTTTCTTCTACTCTCGGCTTAACAAATTACATGTATTATTTATACTTTGTCTGAAGTTTCTGCATCTCCTGACAGAGTAACACAGATGAATTTCAGCTCCATGCTCGTTTTTTGTCAGCCCAACGATGTTTAAACAGAGCAATTAATATTGCTGTAGCTGGAGCAACAAGTTTTTATTTATTAGCTTTTATTGCACATAACTTAATGAGATGTCATTAACTCTAAGTAAATAACCCTCTCCTTATCTGTATCTTCTCTCCTGCGCTCTACTTCACGTGTGGTAGATGAGCAGAGCGCTGCCCTCTATCAAGCACAGAGAGAGGGGGACTAAGGTGATCATAAATGACACCAAAACACAGTAAAGATTCTCACACTGTGCTGAGTGCACATAGACTAGGCTGCCCCTCCAAAGCAATGGCGACTGGTCACTGGGTGTGGGTTTGCTGTGGTGCTAATGGCACTCTTTGCAAGCTAACAAGGTAACAGTTCGATATTTATC
>JAPZEB010000005.1:26758637-26778304 GCA_029783705.1 Chaetodon striatus
ATGATTAGAAAAAAAGGGCGCTGTGGTACCCCTACTCACTCACACACATGCGCATACATACATATACATACACCACTTCCACACACTCCACATGATGTGTGGCTTCCCGCTGCATGCGTCCGACCCTGAAAGATCCTCCAGACGCTAATGAAATCTATTGATGTGGAGTGTGGGGACATCAGAGTAGCAACAAGAGAGAGAGGAAGAAGGGGTAAAGAGAGGATGAAGAGAAAGAAACTGCTTCCCAGAATAGGAAAAAAAAGGGCAGAGTATAAAACAAACCAACCAAAAGTTTACGCAGACCTCAATTACAACCCAGAGCAGGATAAAAATAAACAAAATAATCACAACAGAGCACAATAAAACTTGGCCCCCTACCCAGCCCCGAGGCAAGAAACGCGCACACACACACACACATACATACACACACACGTTTCCTCAAAGTAACAAACACAGTTAATAATCTACAGTAGTTTGTGTGTAGCGAGGCCACACACACACATAATCATATACTCAATTTGGATCTTGGCAAAAGGACCTGAAGCCTGGACCTCATTTAAAACGAGCCCAAAATCATTTTTGAAAGTTTTTTTTTTTCCCCAAATGCTGACATACTTTCTTCAGCACAGAATACACATGCCCACACACAACAGGACACGGGAATATACACCCAATTTATTGCGGCAAAATCATCCCCATAAAAAGATGCTCCTGTTTCTCTTGTGCCATTTTGTTTATGAGAGATCCTGACATTATGCTACATTAGTAATTGCACCAATTTTGCGCTGCTGATTCCACAATCTTAGCCTAGCAGATTTTTCCTAGTTTCTCAGTGGAGGGACTTTCAACTTATATTACATAACTACAGTTTGGCTGTAAGGATACCTGCCCGGCCATCTATCTGGAGCCAGACCTGTCTGTCTTGAGTCAGTGAAGCCATTCCATTCTTGATGGCCTTTGTGTTTCCCACAGAAATTCAAGCATTCAAGTTTCCTCTCGGGAGCTCGGCGCTGTCAATCAGAATCATGGGATTTTAAAAAGGCCCCGCCACTGTTCCAGGGGACCTTTTTTCAATCCTTCTTCAATCCGACCTCGACAATACCGACACAGACACTCTAACCCCGGCCTCTGAAGACAGGGCAGGTAGTCATTAGAGATGTCTTGCCCTGGTATGTGCGTACCTGCATGCCCAAGTAGTCGCCTGCATGTCCGTGTGTGCATGCCTACATACTTGCGCGTCTGCTCAGCGTCTGTGTATGTGTTGGTGTGAGTGTGTAGGTCCAGACATGCGACATCACCACATCGTGACACAGGCCTTAAGGTATGTGGTCTTGCGTGTGACGTTCATTGTCCTGCTCTGAAAGTCCCCAGCCAGCCGGTAATCACTTCAAAGGAGACAGGTCAACAGAGAGGTGAACTCACACAGCCCTCCTGTCCACCCTACACTTTTCTTCTCCTCTTGTCTCCACTCTTTTATTGTCCCTACTACTCGCTTCGTCTTTCTTCTCTCACGTCTCAGCTCTTTTTTTTTTTTTAAACCTGTTTTGTGGATTTGAATGCCTGTGAGTTGGTTTTCCTGAAAGCTGCCTGAAAATATAAATTTGGGGATGGACTTTGGCCAATTTATTTAAGTTTTGACAAAATTACATACATTGTATGTTAAACATACATTTGTACATTGTACACAGCATGACCCTGGTAATCACTGTGATCTTGGAAATACTGCTGTTGGAGTGTTTCCTACATGCGAGAGGAAAGATCTGGAAAGCAGAACAGCATCATAATGAACGTATAACAGACACTCCAGCTCATATAAGCTACAGTTGCTGCCGCACTGCTAATGCAGCAGGATAGATACTGTGTGGCGTCTAGTTTGCAACCACGACTAACATCATGTGGATATCTGATATAATACATTAAAAAAACAGGGGTTTAAATTCGTGTCAATGCATACTGACCTCGGTAAAGGCCGAAGATGCCTTCGTAGCGCACCACCTTCTTGAAGCAGTCGAAGCTGTTCTTGTACATGAGCTCTCCCACCAGGGAACCACTGCTTCTCTGATTTTGCATGCGTGTCTTCACCAGATCAATGGGGTACACTGCTGTGGCACCCACAGCTACAGAGAATTAAAAGAAGCTTATTAAAAAACCAATCACATATTATGAGGGTACATTTTGTTTATTTCAATACACATATTCACTGTGGTGGTTTACTGTCATGACCATGCTACCATTGTCCTCCCCTTGCCTTAACCAGCATCTGTATCCCACTCATGTGCCTATATCTTTGTGTGTCGCAAGTGAAGACAGCAGTAATGAAAAAAAAATAAAGTCAAAAAACACTTCAGACATAGAGAAAGAGTAAAGAGAAGATAGTATTGATTGACTTTAAAGGAGCAGTGTGAAGGATTTAGTGGCATCTAGCAGACTGCAAAGTGCAACCAACTTTTCCCATGTGCCATGCATGAAGTCACACTAAGGATTCCTTCAGTGTTCTTCTCCAGGAACAAAATATTTTCTTCCCCTCCAAAACAAGTAGACCAGTTTATGTAAAGCAGAAAAAAAAAGAATAAAGCAGTTTCACGTTACAAATCAGAGTTTCTCCGATGCTGCGCTAGTCTAGCACATGCTGATGTGTCTGATCATTCTTAAGACCCAGACGATCGAGGAAGGTTTTACTGGGAGTTGAATTATCCGCAGACATGTCTTCCTCTCCAAAACAAATGGAAACAAACACTGAATAAAGCAGTTTTGCGTTAAAAATCTGACACTGTTTCGATCGTCACCAAGGGCTGCTAACTACAATAGCTGAAGGGAAAAAACTAATGGCCTTATCTACAGCAGTGTTTGGTTTGACCATTTTGCGCTGCTGTAGAAACATGTTGGTGCAACATGGAGGACTCCGTGGATGAGGACCTGCTCCCTATGTAGATATTAACGGCTCACTCTAAAGTAACAAAGACACGACCACTCTTATTTTCAGGTGATTGTACACTAAAAAAAACAAACTTATTACATTAAATTTCTGCCAATATATCCCCCTAAATCCTACACACTGGACCTTTAAGGTACCTTTTCTTTAATAACTATTATGACTAGAGTGACCTGTATGAAGTGTGACTAGAGATGTAGATTAAATGGTTCACAAATGAATGAAACAAATCTCATAAACACACACCCACTCGTTAACAGGAGGCATTCATCAGGTTGAAACCAGCATTTATGACAAGTTTGTGCTGCTCAGAGTTGTGTAATGCAAACTGGAACTCACATCAAACCTCACAGAGAGAAGTATGAGAGGTTTAGGATAAGAATATGAAAATCCTGTGAGTACTGCAAAATAAATTTCATACACCTCGATCACACTGGGGGACAAAACTAAAAAAACAAAGGTAGTTTTGCGTAATACCACAGGAAATGGGTGATAAAATATGTCTTTGGAATTTGGGTGAACTGACCCTTTAAGAGGAAGAGGAGGAAAAGGCGGAGGAGGAAGGGGAAGTCTGTAGGGATAATGTTAAGAAGGACGTTGAAATGTTTTGAGTCCCAGTGTCTTCGACCCGTCAGACGGACACAAACAAAAAGAACCGACCCAAGGCGACAGACTTAATTAGAGAGAGAACGAGAGAGAAGAAGGGATGGCAGACCCATACCTCCTTATTAAGCTGTCTCCCTTGGGATAGAAGGAGGAGGAGAAGGGAGGAATGAAGGAAGGGAGGAGGAGGAGGAGGAGTAGAAAAACAGTGGGGAGTCTGAAGCCAAACACAAGGCCCAGGCACCAGCCTTCACCCCCACCTTCATCCTCCCTCTTCTGATCACTCACACAGGTACAAAAGAATCCACACAGGAGGGTTTTCCCATGGCACGCAGAGGGACGAGAGACAGGACGGAGTGAGGCAGAGGAATGGTAAAGAGCAGGAAAAAGATCGAGAGAGAGAAAGAAGGAGAGGGAACACTTCTCTTAAAGCAGGGGAGCAACCGTTGCTCTTGTAAGCAAGGGAAGGAGCAATAGAGGGGCTATTGTCCTCTTTCTGTCTCACCCTTTTCTTATGAGGACAGCAGAGGGCGGGGGGCAGGTAGACACGCAAGCAGGTAGGTGCATGGGTGGGTGGTGGGGTGAAGGTATGCAGGGAGCCAATGGGGCGTGACTCTTACCCCCTGCCACTGAGCCAAGGGTGAACCTGTAGGCCGACTCTGCCACCTGGATGAGGACTGAGCGGGAGACGTCACTGCCCGATTGCTGCTCACACAGTGGGAAGGAGACAATGAAGACATTAGTGCAGAAATGGGACACAACAATTAAGCAGCTAGAGAAGACATTACAGCAGACAAGGGGCTGTTTAGGACACTGATTTCCCTCTACCAATCCACGTACACTTTAATGCTGCTATTAAGTCAATCATTTGTCACATCTGCTGTATAGTGTTAGACAGAGTGTCCCAACTGTACGATGGACATTAGTATATAGTAAAATGATCAATTAATAAAACTATACAGACAGGAAAGAGAGTGGGAAACTACTTGAACATAAAGTAAATAAATGTTTTTAGTCAGTGAGATACACAATATCATACAATACAAAAATGTCTTAATATGCAGTCAGATGTTCAATATTTGATACTTTAATTAATCATTGTTAGATAAACTCAGAAAATTTAAACTGCTATTTCACTGCGCTGAGCTGATGGACGCCCCCCTTTGTGTGTCCAAGTGGTGTTACTGTTGGCACCATTGTTGCAAAGACAACTGGATTGCTTTCTGTTTCCCTCAGAGCCTAGCAACTTCTAACAACACAGCACACAGTGTTTTGGTTTCCACAGTTACTTTAGTTGTTTCACTGTCCCCCATTTCCGCTACTGGGAATAGCGAAGAAACTACTGGGGATAGCTGCCGATAGCTACCATGGAAAATGACAGCTCTATCCTTTTCCTGTGTTGGCTGTGCAATAATTGACGCACTTCCTTTGTGCCATAAACCAAGACTTCATAGTGAAAGTGAGGCTTATGGGAACCAATCTCAACAGAGATGGTGTCACTATTCTACAAAGTCTTAGGGCTGTTGTGAAACTGCGCCTACATAGGGTGACAAAAAAAGTTCATCCTCAGTGCGTCGGTACAATGGACAACCAAGAAAGGATGGCAGAGGAAATACCCGCATACCAATTCAACTGGGCTGGACAGCCACAAAAAAAGTTCACAGGCTGAGATCAATGCTAAAAAATGTAAATTTATTCAGAGCATCCGTCCATCTCAGCCTGTGACCCTTTTCTGTGGCTGTCCATCCACCTGACATTGTTTCTTAAGTAAAATCTAAGTTTGACAAACCCTGGAGGGATGAAGCATCTTTGAACTTCCATGGTTTAAATGATAAGCTAATAGGCTTAAAAGAGGCGCCTTGAGAAAAGGTCAGAATTTGTTATTCAGATATTGAATAGCATAACTTGTCCAATGTTATGTAGTTCGGATGAACAGTCAATTTCAGCTCTCTGCTGGCCTTTGGAATATTACACCAATTATCCTTAAGAGTTTGACACAAAATAACTGAAAAGTGTAATTAGCATAAAATACACATTTCTCCTAAGTGGTTGCGCCTACAAATTACTATTTGCTTTTATGAAGTGAACAAGCTGTCATCACTGGCATCCAAGGTTGGTGAAAAAATAGCTGAATGGTGCAGTGCTCTCTAAAGCTATATGACCTTGTGAGTCGAGGACCCACAATACTGAGACCAAAACAAATGGTCACACAATAGACACTTGTGGTTAGTCCTGTTTTGATGGAGAGTTCTTGTATAAATGTCCAAAGTACAAGTTTGCTTTTTATACTAAAGGTTGCTGATCTATTACTGACGTAAGTTTAATACACAGTGTCTGTTAATGCAATCCAAAATAATCTTTTCCTCCCTGTCTTGTGCAAATACCTCAGAAACAGTATGTATCATTCACATGCAGGACTCTCATTTAAGCTGCTATCTGTCAGTTACATCAGCTAATATTATTATGATTGTCTGCAGATTTTCTCAGTTGTTGCTATTTGCTGTTAATTCTGTGAGTTGGCCAAATTCTCAAATTAAAACCTTTTGCTAAATGCACAAAGACAGTGTGTGTCTATGTGTGTGTGTCACACAGACTTGGCCAAAGAAGATTTCCCAGGGAAGCAAACATCACAAAGTATTGATATTTTAAAAGTTAGAGAGCACGTTGTGAGTCGATCTGTTAGCCTCTAAGCGTCTTCTGATGTTTGACTGATGCTGTCATATCACTGCCTTATAGCTCCATACAAACACAGTCTCATGGCCAGGAAGCACAGACAGACTGCAGAAGTCTTGCACCATCTTAAATGCCTCCAAGTTTCTGTTGATTTAGGTGAAATGTGGGAGGATTTGAAGAAAAGATTATGCGAAATCAGAAGACGTTGATGTATCAAGGGAAAACACTGCGGTGTTCTGTGACTACAAAAACATGTTTGTATTCCTCCTTGTAGGAAATTTCTCTAACAAATGCCAAGAAAAACCTGGACACTGCTAAAGTATTCCCAAAGCCTGTGGTTAGATTTACAGTGGGAAAATCTTTAACTGTTTGTATAGTTGTACCTGAGTTCAGTAACACTGTGGTAGAGTAATGACATTTGTGGTAGAAATGGAATAACTGTAAGTACTTGGTCTGTTATTTTTACAACAAAACAGGAATTGCACTTTGTAAATATAGTTTCTTTCTGTGGAGATGAAGGCTTTTCAGAAATGTCATGTTTCTGGCCACCAGATGAATACAAGTCCAACATAAACTCTTTTAGCTCGGTCTTCACCAACTCCTGAGGGACATTTGGCTCTAATGCTGCTAAATGCTGCACTATGTCAATGTATCCTCAAACTACACTTTTTATGCTGTCTAATAAATTAGCACCCCACAAATAGCATCATCATGTTATGAAAGTTCCATACTTAATATAAAGTTATGTAGGTTAGGTTTAGACAAGTAAAGTCATGCAGCTTAGGTTTAGGAAAAGCTGGGCATTGCCAAAGGTTGTGCATGGTAACGTTAAGTTATGCACTTAATGCAAAGTAATGTAAGTTTGGTTTAGACAAACTTGTGGAGATTAGGTTTAGGAAAAGCTGAGTTTTGCCCATATTTGGGCATTGCCACACTATGTACTTAAAGTTAAGTTTTGTACTTGATGCAAAGTTACGTAGATTAGGTTTAGGCAAGTAAAAAAAAATTATGCAGACTAGCCTAAAACTAGATCAAAGTTCACTTGGTTTCACATGGGACACAATCACCAGTCTCCTGGGGGAAAGTCCTCATGTGGAGTTTTGCTCACTGCTTCCTTCTTTATGCCTGTCAGCACGTTGGGCATGTGATCACAGCCTGTCTCAGTTTTCTTCTTAAATTATAAACTGAGTCATTATTGCAGCAGCCCTGGTTCAGGCCTAGCCTGAGCCCGTTGCTGCATGTCATCCCTTGCCTCTCATGTGCCTTTCTTATCTATCATTATTTTAAAACATTCTCACTCCGACCTCGTCGCATATCAATGTTTGGTTTTGTACTTTCCAGGATCAGATACAACGAGCAAGGTACCCTCGGTGCTTTGTTGTTGACATTCTTGGATGCTGTGTCAAGTTCTGCCTGTTACTTGCATTGTCTTTTTTCAAAATACAATTCCATTTTCACAGGAAATGTACAGTTTGCACACAGTCTCTTTCAAAATAAATCCACTGCATCAGTACAACACCTTGAATGACTTTTTTTTTTCCTTCAGCAACAAATGTACTCGGTTACACTAAGCAAGCACACTCACCCACCCTATTCCAACTTCTGCTTCCTTAACTTCCATTGTTGTGCCATCACATTTCCTCCTGACACTGGCGGGTGCTGTTAAACTACAGTATAACAGTGACTGGCCACATATAATGCCGACGTGAAAAGACAGCAGTGTCTGACGCTGGATGTGATGACTTCAGAGTGAGACAAGGTTGTAATAAAGTAGAAATGCCAAAAAAATACCCATCCATCTATCTATATTCATCCTCTCATCTGAGGCCAGGTCGCAGGGACAGCAGCCCAAGCAAAGCACCCCAGACGTCCCTCTCCCCAGAGAGGCTTTCCAGCTCCTCCTTGGGGACTCCAAGGCGTTCCCAGGCCAGATGAGATATGTAATCCCTTCAGTGTGTTCTGGGTCTGCCCTGGGGGCCTCCTATCAGTGGGACGTGCCCAGAATACCTCTAACGGGAGGCACCCAGGGGGCATCCTAATCAGATGCCTGAACTACCTCAACTGACCCCTTTCGACCCGAAGGAGCAGCAGCTCTACTACGAGCTCACCCCTGCAAAAAAAAAAAAAGAGAGGAAAGAAAGAAAAGAGGAGACAGCGTAGGGTTAATTTATAGTTTACATTAATCTTCCAGAAAACACAGTACAGCTGGTACAGCTGTCTCAGGTTTCACATCTGCGTGGCTAATAATACAGAATAGATCAGCGTGGAACCAAGATGAGTACCTATATTTCAGAGTTTACAAATTAAGTTCTGCAGGGTCATTTTGTGCTTGGTGTCACTGTGGAAGAAAATTAGTCTTTCCTGTTGCAGAGAGACTAAAGGTGAATTACAAAAACAGTTGAATGAAAACAAACAAAAGTTAATTTATTCATAATGGTCGTACAGCAAAACAGTAGACATAACATGACCTTTAGAGCTGTCTAGAGCAAGTGTGTAGCTCAGCAGTGACAAGAGGAGCATTAGCAGCAGAGACCTTCCTGCTTTCACCCTGTACCTCATGATATTGCATTGCTTGTCTCTTTTAATTAGCCTCCTAGTGTAGATTCAGCAAAAAAGGCCAGTTCATGACCTATTGAATTTTCCTGTTGTACAGTTTGGAGGCAAATTGATCTCGGTGTGACGTGTTCCTTTTTTAAAATGGATGTTAATGCACTTTGCCTACCAACAACTAACTGCTTAAGACAGAGTTTACGATGAGAACAGAGTCTGAGATGAGAACACATACTGTAGTCTATAGATTGCTCCCCAGGGAACATTATATTTTACTTGTGAACAAGAGCATACATGTAGGCTATAAAGAAGCCACCTCCTGCATCTCTAGAAAAATACAAATAATCTATGGGCGTCCCACTATGTATTCACACTGTATATTCACATGAGTAAAAAAAAATGTACTGATGTTATATTTATGTTATTTGAAAAAAAAGTCATTGTTAAGAAAAAAGAAATTGCATGCAAAAAATGGGACATAATAAGACCGATTGGGGGGTATGCTAGTCTGTATTTTAAGAGTTTTAAGTCAACTGTTAGTGAGTGCAAGGTACTGTATTGTGTAGATTTTGAGACTTGCTGGCAGCCCTGCGATGTATCTGTTTTCTGCCACTCTCAACACAGCTACATGCTACATATTCTCACTCCTAACTCATCGCATATCGCTGCTTGTTCAGTGGACTTTTGACATGCTAGGTATGCTGGGTGTGTCTGTTGTTGACATTCTGGGACACTGTGTCAATTTATACTTGTTGCATGCATTCAGTCTTTTCAAAATACACTTCTGTTTTCACAGGAAGTGTACAGTTTCTGCTGGTTAGATACATACAGTCTTTTTCAAAATAAACTTATGTTGTTAAACTACCTATTTTTAGGTCTATTTCCTTGTGCAACAAAAGCATGAGGTTAGGTTTAGAAAAAAAACATCATGGTTTGCCAGGACATTCATACGGGAAGTGAACACCAAGCTCCTAGGTGATAGTCAAGTGTTTTTCTTCCCCAACTTTTCAACCGTTTCAAACTGATGCAGCCTGGCAGCGTGTCATACTGCTGCAAGATGGCTTTTCTCATCTGTGTCTCATGCTGAAATCACTGACCAAGTGGTGAATTTTGACAAATTTGTAATGAGAAGGGGATGAGGCGTAACAGACATCCGTACAGAAGAGTTCATGTCTTCATGAAGATTGAATAAATTGAGTAGTAGTGCTTTATTAACCCACTGATGTTAATCAAAAACCAAACACATATCTTATGTGTGAGATGGCCCTATCTCACAGGTGTGCAGTATACCCAATCCTAAAGGAAAGCTTTTTGGCCACTAAATATTATTATTATATTTCAAGATCCAGCCTGATTGAATATTCTGGTCGTTGAAGTAGCAAACGAGAGCTTAATGTTTTTAGAGACATTTTATTGACTTTGGATTTATATGCCTTCATTCCTGCAATAGTTGTGGCAGGAGGCATTATGTTTTTTGGTTGTCTGTCTGTCCGTTTGTTTGTTTGTTCTTTTGTCCATGCGACCCATTCTCATGACTGTGATATCTCAGGAACACATTGAGGGAATTTGTTCAATTTTGGCACAAATGTCCACTTGGATTTAATAATAATCCAATTACATTACAGTGGTTAAAGGTCAAGGTCACTGTGGCCTCACGTCTGTCTCATTCTCGTAAACATGATATCTTAAGGCTTTGGGGGAATATTCTCAAATGTGGCACAAATGTCCACTTTCGGTTTATCTTTTTTTTCTTTTGGCATTCGGTCTGTCTGTGTATTTATAGTGTAAGAACACATAGAGTCAATCTGTTCCCTCGTACTTCCTGTTTGTGCTGTCAGTGGCAATCCTGCATAACTGGCATGAATGGACAAACTTATTTAAAAATGCATAAATAGAATATTTTCATAATTCATTAATTACATATCAAGTAATATTATTCATGGGTATGAGTAGAAATGCTTTTCTTATTTAAAAAAAAAAAAAAAAAAGTTAGGTTTTTGGCCATGCCAGTGCCATTAACATTTTAACATCAGAGTTTTTTTTGTGAAATAGCTCAACAACTATTCATGCTACCCCCACGCCCCTCACCCAGGGTGAATGACAATAACTTTTTTTCTTCTAGCACCATCATGAGGTAAAAATTTCAATTTCTAATTCTTTCAATTCCAGTTCCTTGTTTAATGAGCAACTACCAACAAAACTAACAACATTCTCATACACCTCAGCTGTACCTTTTATTCAGTGTTAATTAGAAAATGTAGCATGCGTAGATGGTAAATTAGAACTGTGGCCATAGTAAACACTGCATTGCTACTAGGCATAAGCTTGTTAACATTGTCATTATGAGCATATCAGCATATTAACATGAGCGTTTCTTTTCAAAGCACCACATAAGTACAGCCTCACAGGCTGATCTTATAGTTTGATCTTATCCTCAATACAGCACTCTGTGTTTATGTTGGTTGTGATTGGCAGTTACTGACAAATCCTGCCTTTTATGTTTGAATTTGAAATTCTAAGGTTGACAGAATGATTTGATAACAAGCTGTGTGGGACCACTTACCCAGGGATTACAGTGCTTGTTTTTTTGATGTTGTCTTGTTACAAAAATATGCAGCATGTGCTGACATTGATTCATGGAAGAGGACAGTGCCTCTAAAGTCTGGTTTCACAAAATTGAGCTAAGAAAAAAAAACTGCTAAATTAAGGCTTTTGGCCTATCAAAACATTTTTATTTAATTTTGCAGTGTAGCCAGAAATTTAAACTAATTTCACGTGTGCTATATTCGGCTTCAAATCAAAGAAAAGTTGGATAAAATTCACTTTTTCCTCAGTATTTTCTTCTGTTAATGTGGTTTAGATTCTTCAGTGAACAGTAGGAGTGGATGGAAATGATTGCTTTCTTCTTGGCTCTAGTCATCATAATTTTTTTGGTGCAGTGAGTGGTGCAGGGACGATCACTAGCCACGCCAACTGAAAATACATTGCCGGTTTGCTACTTTGCATTACTGCTTAGATGGAACACAAATCATGTGGAGGCTGCAAATCTCAATGAAAATCCACTGAGATGCTTCTCATTGAGATGCATATTCCTGCTTCTCCACCCACTCCACACTCCCACAAACACACACACGCACATCCCAAGTGAGGAGTGAAATAATTGGACTCAACTTGTGTAAATGTGTAAACCATAAGGACAGTAAACATTAGTGCTGAAGTAGTTGGTAACAAGATGTAGGTGCTTTAAATCTTCGGTGTATTTATTTCTCATATCGTCGTCCAACTGTTTCTTTCCCCCTTGTACATTTTGTTGCACAACATGAAACACAGAAAAAAGTATGATGCCGTAGCCTAGTTACTAAACAAAGTCTGAAAAGATGACTCATTGGTATTGTTTTCAACTGTTGACCTAGATGCGTTTGAGTTGGAGTGTCTGTTGTGCTTCTTTGCAGCTGTATTGAAAATGCATTGTAGTAGAGGCAACCACACAATTAATTACACAGACAAATTAGTGAAAAAGAAAAGTGTTGTAGGTATCATCAGTCATAGCTTAAATTTTTCCACTTCACATGTATAATGGAGCATTTTTTCCTTTACTTTTTTTCACCCAGTTTTATTCGCGTCTGTGTAGCATGAAGGGCCCCACTTTTCCCGGAAAGTGTCTGGGCCAGCCACTTCCCTTACCCCACCACAGCTGTTAATACAAGACGCAAACATGAAATGATACAGGGCAGCGCAAAGAAAAATCCTAGAAAAATAAAGTGTGAACAGAACAGCCCAAATCCTGAGACCCTCCCTGTTTTAAATGCTCTCTCAGGCAGAAACCAAAAGTCTGCTGGCCAGCAAAAACACACCACCACCCAAGGCCCTGACCGAGCAAAATCTCTAACCACATACCATTTAAAGAACAAGACATGCCTTCCACTGATTTGAATGACCTTTGTAATCTGGCTGACAAGTATTTCTGACCTTTTTTTTTTTTTTTTTTTTTTTTTAAGAAGAAGCTGTTATTTCCCAAACAGACTCTCCATAGTTACTTCCCTCTGAGTTGCTACATGGCACATGCATAAAATTTGTCAGCAGTTCTTTGAAGTTCATGTGCAAAATACACAGCACACTCGACACTTATGCATTCACATAATGCTAATACAGACATGAATTCATCCGGGTCCAAAGTAGGCTCATTATATTTGGATGAATGTTTCCATTGTTGTGAAACCAGCAAAACTCTGATATTTAAAATTCCACTTTGGCTCTTGACCACAGACAGCTGTGCATCTCCAACATTTTTATGAAGACACTTGAGCCATTTGTATATTAGAGTTTATTAACCTTTTCATCCTTTCTTAAATAAGCATTTCACTGCTTAAAAGATGGCCTTTTCGTGAAACTGGGCTGACTATGCAGTAGAAAGACACAAACACTTTTGACAATGGTGCTATATGACCAGAGAAAACAGAAGAAAAGGGCTGTGGCATGGGCTGAAGAGGTTGTAAACCTACAACTACCAGAATTCATTGTGCCACACCGGACAACGTATCTGCACACAACAGTTTGAAAGATATCACTCAAATTAGGGCCACATGAATGACATTATATTATGTAAAGTTACATAATTAACGAGGAGTTTCTGAGGTTAGGTTTTAGACAAATAAAGTAACTGTGGTTAGGTTTAGGAGAACAGACATGGTGAGGTCATACCTAATATGACTCAAAGTTCACTCAAAATTTTCACACAGTTTCCAACATCAGTCTCCTGAGGAAAGTCCTGTGACCCATTAACCACCCTGTGAACGATAACTCAAACCATTACGAATTGTTTCTGCTAAAAAGCTCAATGGCTAAAGAATAAAAATCTTGCCTTATATAACAAGTTTGATTTTGTCTCACTGCCTCTTGACTTTAGCTCTTTGTTTACTTTCCTCACTTCCATTTGTTTTCTCGTGCACTGAGCTGAACTGCCAGTCAGAATGATTTCATTCACCAATGGGCTCCTCAGTGGCTGACACTGATTCAACATGCTGAATCGGTGGGAAAAAAGCCGACTAGCTCCATCTAGCACCGATGAGGGCCAATTGTGCAGAACACACCGTCGTGACGAGGGCTCCAGGTGCTCACCAATGGCCCAATATTTACTGACAGCCGATTGTTGGCTTAATATGTCAGGGCCTTACGAGATGAGCAGGAAGATCTGGGCACTCATAAGATGGAGGGGAGTTAATCACCATTCATTTACACATACTTGTCACATTTTTATGATATAAAACAGGTTGAAAATTGGCAAACTATCCCTTAAATGCAATTTCACCTTTATCCCTAATTTGTTCTTTTGAATTGTGTGTCTTAGTGGAAAATACTCACACACTCTTTGAAAATCACTTTAAGATAGTGGTCAGTCGCCCTTCCTTAAGTGGTTATACTTCATTGAGACGCTCAAGAGGCTGTGAAGGATGCAATGTCAGACAGACGGCTTCCTGATTATACCCCAAGGAGACAACATTTGCATGAGGTTTCAGAAGCAGGTAAAAAAAAAGAAAAAGAAAACGACTGCACAGCTCTTTGCTGTGCCATCAATAAGCAGAATAACTTGGCTTCACTTTCAGATGTTTGTTTCACAGGTGTTTGTCAGTTCTTTTTGCGAACCCCCGCCCTCTGCTCTCCACTTTGAAAGTTCCCAGACAGTTCATCGCTATCTGATAAAAAGGACAATGGAGTGTTGCGTTCTGTCACAAGTGGTCGGGATACACACTTTTGAGCCTTGTATGTTTCTGGAGTGCAGTGAAAAGGGAAAGGGTATTATTAAGTTGACATAATCTCACAGGGAGGCTTTTAAGGCTTTGTGTTGGAGAGGTATTGTGACTTTTACTTCATAATGTTTTGGCTACACTGCTGTTTTGATTGATGCCAAGATGTTGACCTAAGGCTGTTGCCAGTGCACATCGTGTGATGATGAATCACGTACTACGACAAAAGGGTGAGACTGCAACCTCTTGCATGTTGGCTTTTATAGGTCACCTCTGCTACGCCACGGTGCATCTCGGTGGAACACTTCCCGTCGAAAGGGGTCTCTTTTTGTGCAAATGCAAAACTCCCAAAGAATCCTTTTGGACAAACTGTGGGCGGAGGAAGTTGGGTTTGAATGTCAAGTATCATGTGTCTAGGCAAAAGCTTCTTGTTGAGTTTGCAAACCCCATCATCTCTCCTTGCTGCAGTCCTTAGTGTACCACCATCTGGCCCACAGCTGAAAACTATTAAGATCCTCTGGAACTTCCTCTTCACTATTCCTCCCCAGTTTGAAGGCAAGTAAGTAGCTTTTATCTCAGCTCTGTTGTTGTTTGCATGTTTCTCTCCATAGATCTTTTTTTTTTTTCTTCTTCTTCTTCTTGTAAATAGTCGCGGTGCGATAAAGTATGTCAGGGTGCTGCATTTGATCCACAGGAGTTTAAGTACTGGGCTGTGAGAGAGCAAGTCTGGCTTTTAGATTAGACACCAAGACACCACGGTTGATTCAACTGAGGAATTCTGGGACTAAATTCATAAACAGATTGGAGTTTGCGATGCCTTATGTGCTGCGCTCAGCCAGCAAGATTCCAGAGCCGGGGTGAGAGCAAAGTGAAGAAAACAAAGGATCTTTGTTGATTTTCTTTTCTGAGGCATTATGTTGGGACCACAGTGCATGCTCTGCTTCCATTCCATGTTAAAAGCCTGCTGCCTTTTTAGTGCATATGGGTCAGATTAGTGACTGGCTGAGAGGCATTTATAAATGGGACGTTAACTTTGCTTTCTTTCTTTCTTTTTTTTTTTAAAAATAAGCCTTCTTAAACATAAAGTTTTGTTGAACTTCTGCATTTGGCTTCATTTTCATTTGGAAGTTGTTGTTTGGGCTGGAGAGAGGACTCCACAGGGTCAAAGTAGGTCGCGCTCATTTCCAGAAGGAGTCTTTCCCAAGCTAAATTCCAAATGTTTGAGTCACTGAAGGTGAATTGTGAGACTGTGGACATGGCTTTTGCTGGGCTTTTTGAAGGATGATATTCCAAGTAAGTGAAGTGCTGGCTCCATTATTTTAGTAAAAGTTTAGAAAAAACAATTCAGACTACCAATAGTGTTATATACCTAAATGGTGTGTGTTGGTTTTTTTTCCTTGTTCTTATTTAGCCTCATGTTCAGACTGTGTTATAGTGTCTTGTTGGCTCTTACAGACTGTAACCGCATTATGTGATTTTAATCACCATTTAATTGTGGTTTGTGTGCTCATTTACGTTTCTTATTAGGCCTAATAATGTTGAAGCATTCATCATAATGGAGCATAAATGTGATGATCAGTCAGCTGGGTGTACTGCAAGCCAGGCATGGACTTTGTGTGGACTGTTGAGACTGAGCACATTTCATGTGTGCAGTATGTGATTGTGTTCTAGCATGTGTGCTCGTATGTACACACTCTTCTGGTGAGCAATTGAGTAGAGCTAACCTGGTGCTTCCACTGCAGCTGGCAAACATCGAAGAGGGAGAGTGAGGAAGTTTGCAGCTCAGTGTCAAGTCTGTGTGTGTGTGTGTGTGTGTGTGTGTGTGTGTGTGTGTGTGTGTGTGTGGGTGGGTCTTAGGGTCGACAGCTATCCCAAAGGGGTGCTGTTGATTCACCAGACAGGAAGCTATTAAAACAGGCCGAACACTGCGGCTGCCAATCAAAATGAGTGACATCACAGTCAGGTGTCGAGGTGAGACATTGCATTACACCACAGTATGTCACAAACAAACAGAAAGGTAGCCAGGCTTTGGCTGCTGCCAGACCTCTCTGCAGCGGTTGCCAAAACGAGGTCACTCTTTGTTTTAAGAACTTAAAGCTCTTAATGGTGACTTTTAGGGGTGTCCTAAGCCCATGCACAGGACCAGGATCGGGGCTAATTAATTCATGTTTTTAGTGATTTAGTATCGGATATAAAAAGTGTGATTGATTTCTAATCCTTTGTTTATTGTGTCCCATTTTCCTCTGGGAATGCCAGCTGTCAAACATGCCTTGTGCCCTTTTTTAAAACACTGGGACAGAGCTCCAGTGGGAGGTTATTTTAATGTTTTAGGCCGATTTTAGCTTCATTTCTCAGGTGCACCACACCTCCTGAATGCTGTAGTTGGTTAAAAATACTTTTTTAAAAGTCGTGATGGAAATGCAGAGAGGCAGTCCAAATCCCCTCCATACTTCCTGCCACAAAAGATTCCCACTGATGCGTCTCCCTCCAAAGATTTTATAAAAAATAAAACATTATACGACTATACAAAATACCAGAAAGCCTTTAAGGGAGGCTGCATTTTCTTAATGCAGTGCTACATCACAACAAAGGATATCTTACTTTCTTTGAAGATGAAGGCAACTGAAATCTAAAAAACTGGTTCACCACTAAGGTCACCACTGCCAAGGATTTTAGTTTGGCAGTCCAGATACTGCAGAGTAGTTTGGTGCTGAGATCTGCAGAATCCAGCCTCCCCGTCTTTGGTGAAATGTAAACAATAGCTGTGTTCTCGTACATCTGCCCATTGAATGTCAACAGCAGCATGCTGGACCTGTAAATAAGGAGCACAAGTTGTCTTTTTCAGCAGCAAAGATATTCTGTTTTGGCAGACTGAGGAATGTCCCAGTCCCCACCCTGAAGCTTGTTCCATTTAACTTCTCTCCAGCCCTTTCCAGGGCCTCTGTTGCAGTAAAATATCCCCTTACTGCGAGAACCCACATACATTGTATTTGTATCTGCAAGCTACATTTCCCTCAATTATGTGCCATATATCATTATGTGCCTTATTATGTAGAGTCTGCAGCTAAGGGCTTTTCATTTTTCTTTTTAAGGAGACAGTTGCTTATCATTGCAGAGCCTGTTTAATTCAAATTCAAAAATAATTGGAGCTCTGTCATAGATGTGTCTTTTTTTAAGGATGGTTTGTTTGTTTGTCACCAGTTTCCCCTGGCAGTTTTATACAGCAAGATATTTGACTCGACAACTGACTCAATCATTTTACAGTGGCACCTTGCTGCTATTCAGTCAAAGCTAATGACCCATTAACCTCCGGTGTTACAGTCATCGAGTTGTTTCTCAAAGTTCTGTTTTTATCTTGTTTCTCAGCCCCAAGGACTATTGGATGATAATGCCTTTTATATAACAGCTTACTCTCTGAATGGCATCATTTATGTCTCACTCATAATTGGTGTTTGTGCCTCATAAAAGGCACGACACAGCATGAACTTCCTCGGTTTGTTGCAGTGGCAGGTGATGTAACAAGCCAGGAGTTATTGTGAGAAGCACCAGCAGAATGGCTACAGAATCAAAATATGGTCTCATTGATTACATTTCATTTAAGTTATGTAACTCAATACATTTGACAATTAAGTGTTCATACAGTACACAGTATGTAGCTACAACAGGAAAGAGTCACCTAGGTAGTATATACTACATTATAGTCGGGCTCTCCAGAATACCAATTTTTTGGGGGCTCTGGAGCTTTAAAAGTAATTAGCAGCAAATATTTGAAGCCTCTGCAGTTAGGTTGTTGGGGTATGTATGGGTGCTGAACATAAATGCTTGTAATAATAGGCTCTGAATCTGAGGCAAAGCCTGAGAAAGCTGTTAAACAGAAGCTCAGAAAAAGCTTAATAGCTCCAATAACTTGAGAGTTTATATTTCTTAGAGTCACTTTTTCTGTTACACAGGTTAGACGCTGTGCTGATGGACTGTCTGTGGAGGTTCATTGTCAGTTCAATGTCTGCCCGGTTAGCACAAGCTAACACACCAGCAGCAACTAATATCCAACATCTAGCCGTTAAACAATCCCAGCAACTCGCACCAACAATGAAACAGCCCGACTCTGTCGTTAAACCCATTAATAACCGTAATGTAACGTTAGCTATGTGATGCTAACAGTTAACCCTGTTATTTGTTTGTAGGGGTGGACTTATTAAATGTCACTGGTGCAGAGCGGTGCTCTCAGGATGAAGAGAGAGAGAAAGCAGGGCAGAAACTGAGCAAATCAATACGTGTGCAGCTCTACAATGACATAAGGTCTTACCCATTTCAAATAGTAATGTTGATATTGTGGTGGGCCGCCATAAATAAATCAATGTGTGGGAAACACTTAATTTATATTTATTAAAAAAACAAAAACGAAACATGAATATCCAAATCCCAAAACCAAATACCCACTTAGCGTATGAATATCCAAATAGTTAAATGTTTGGTTCCAGTTTTACAGTACAGATTGGGTCATAGAAACAACCCATGGTAAAGGTCTTCTCAAGTTCACTCAGACCTGACCTGGTATCCCAGTTGGCCTTTGTCCAAAGTCTATTTGGTTCAGTCTGGTCAAGTAGGAGCCCTTTGTATTGCTCTGGGTGTGTACATCAATATGTTTAATCCCTCAGTAAATCTTAGCTGTGATCATGTGCCGTTCAAAAGTCATCACTGAATTAAAAATGTGTTTTGTTTTTTTTAATGTCGCACTATGAAGAGCATGAACTGGTATCTGTCTGGCTCTGTTTATCTTCACTGCATGTTGGACTAAGTCTCAATATCCTCAGGTGTGTTTGAATCAGGTCTGACTGGCCTTGGGTCCCCTTTAGACCAGCCTTTATTTTATTTTATTATTTTTATTTTTATTATTATTAATATCTGTTTTCACTAGAAAATAAATGTATTCACTAAAAGGTTGGGTTTTGGACTAATTAAGACTTCTAATCCATGTATGCCTTTGTGTTAGGCCATCATCAAGATAAACACCAGAATGCAAAATTATTTTTCCTCTACAACTTTAGGTTTTAAACCTACCTGTGTACTAGAACGGCTCGCAAATTATTTTGCAAGATGTTGAGTTTTAAAACCTTCAACTGTTAATTTGAAGGTTTTTAATATAGTAGGTATAAGAAAATAAG
>JAPZEB010000005.1:26778404-26793900 GCA_029783705.1 Chaetodon striatus
AAAATAAGGCAGAAAAATGTACTTACTGCATGGTATTTTGCCATAATTTCTTTTTAATGTGACACCACATCCAATGGATCTATCACAGAGCTATCACAGTTTTTATACATCAAACCTCATGTCAAAATTTACAGCACTTTGTCACAGGATACAGCATGTTAGCCGTTCGGTTCCAAGACTTGAGCAGGATTTGTTTCTCTATTCACTAAAAACTTGTAACAGCTCAGGCTTCCCTTGATAAATGGAAAATGCAAAAGATGGAAAAATTCAATTCATTTTCTAAATTGCCCGAGCACAAGTTAATTTGTTTGCAAAGGCAAAGATTGAAATAGCTGTTATGCAGCAGGGCTTTGCATATTCTTCCACAGTAAAGAATATTGATTGTGGAGCAGGCTGACAGCTACCTTAGTCCTGGACAGTTCGCCCTTGCAGTCTTCTTGATTGCTGAACTCTCGTGAGGAATTGATGCAAAGGCCTGAAAGCAGTCAACAGCAAGGTGTCACACTTTAGAGGTGCTGTGGAGGTGGACGTTTTGCATTTGTTAAAGAAGTAGCTCCTTTGTAATGTAGCATCTTGTACTTTATCTGGACAATGTCAGTACAAGTAGAAAAATGATGTATGCCAAAGTTGTTTTTTGTGAGATCATTTTATTACTGACACAAATCTGGAGATGATTAGTAACAAAACACTGAGGGTCAACATTAGGATCTCTTGTGATGATTAAACTTCATGGGTTTAGTTTCAGGTTTTGTACCCTGTTAGTGTGTGTATACCTGGATGTGTAGTGGTGATGCAGTTGAACACTTTCACAGAAAAATATGACCCAGTTCTGTTGTGAAGATTAGAAAATAATAGTAAACAACATTATTTTGCCGTGCAATACGTACTACATGTTCTGTGCTGTAGAACAATAATGACAGTGAGTACTTTATTATCCCCACCACAAGATTAAAATCACAGCCTTCACAGATGATGAGTATGATGTGGCCCAGCGGTAAACAACTGTAATGCAGATGGTCTGGGAGTTTAATGGGAACACACTCTGACAGCTAAACATTCCCTCACTCTCAGAGGGTGGGGAGTTTTTGCAGAAAGAAAAAAAAAGACTTCAGACGGTTTGTTTTCAGACTTTCTGCCTTTTCATGAAGGCTTGAGGTCAAAGCCATTTTTAACTCCCCTTTCCCTGCTGCTTTTCCAGGTGGAATATAGGCAGATACTCCGGAGGGACCTCGGAGACGCACATTTTCCACTATGAACCGCGCCTTCAACAGGAAAAAAGGTGAGCAGAAATAACCAATGCTCATTTAGTTGGTGGAATTTAGCATGGCCTGTTTTAGCTACAACAGTGCCACAGGCTGCACAAGAGTCTTTTAGACGTGTGAGAGAGAAACGCTGCTGTGTTGGACAAAAGCAGATCTCCCTTTGTCATGGGACCTTTTCATTGGTTTTATTTTATTTAATCACTTAGGTTACACTTTGCTAGGCACGGATAATAATGAACATTTTTACAATAGGGCTCTGCCACCTAATTGTTAGTGGACATTGCAGACTTTAAAATGGCACTCCACCAATTAAACGCATTGAGTTTGGTTAAGTTGTCATGATGAGTACAACTCAGCTTGTTAAAAGGGTTGTATAATGTCTGCTGTGGCTCTGGAGGAAGAACTGAAAGTCTGCGGGGGGTTGGCCTTCAATCGCGTTATGGCAAATATAGGATCCAGTGTATTTGGATACTTGGCCCATACTAGATACTAAAAATCTGGATGAATGGAACTCTTTTGCCTTGATTTTTACCACTCTAATCTGTGCAACCCAACTGTAGGAAAGAAGTTGGCATTGTACCAACAGTATAGTGGTTTAACAAGTGGTTAGGTTTAGGCAAAAAAACACCTGGTTATGGTTAGAAAAAGATCATGTTTAGGCTTAGAATAAACCCAGTTTGGTGGCACAGTCATAGCTGGAAAAGCCGGCAATGTCTCAGTAAAAAACAACAGCTTTTTGTGCTACTATTTTGTGGTGAAAAAGCAGCACTTGGTCGCTAAAAAACACCTTTTTTGGTGGGTAAAAAGCTGCAGGATAAATAATGATGACCGCTTTGTTGGTCTTTAACAGTAGTCTGCAGCTTGGCAAGCATCTTACCTAGTCAGCTCATAAACTATGTCACTTTGGAAATATTGATACGACACGTATGAAACATATTTGTGGTTTGTAGAAATGCATGATACCAGCATTTTTTTCTCGTGACTGGGTTGCGTTGGTGTGAGTCTTCCAACCTACAAGATATTTTTCTAAGCATTTTTTCAGTATGTCTGTTCACGAACTTCTAAAAAAAAAGAGAATGACATTTCTGTACACTCCACTGCAAATTGTTAAATGAAACTACCGTGTCTAAACTCAAGGATTTCAATGGTCTTTAATCTTTAATTTTAGCAGCTTACAGATCATTAATTTGGCCACTCTATAAAGTCTTCACACATTCGAAAGCGTCAAATAAAAAACAAAACTGTGTGTTGTTTATTACTTTTTCGGATGAAATGATTTAATTATTTAGATAAAAATCATGTACTGTGCAACTTGAAAAGCTGTTTGACCAACACTGATTGCGATGAAACAGCCAAAACATAAAAATATTCATTTCCATCAAGCCATAAAAGACAACAGAAATGCCAGTACAAGCATAAAAAAAGCAATTACAACATAATGCATCCTGCCATGCAGTCAGGTAAGTGTTAGACAGTTAAGGTGGTTGTGCAACACTGCAGAGTCTTGAGGTGACCCTGCCCAAATGCAGAGGAAAGGATATTTGTGAGTGCAGTTTGCATAACAGCTTGATGTGTTTACCACCATCTGTCCCACTCCCTCTGGTGTGTATGAACAGACCTGGAGGAGCCTTGGACAGTGTTGGGGAAAGTGTCCGGGGCCCAGGTGTTGCGTCGGGCTTTAATGATGTTTGGGTGTTATAATTCACTTTTTCCCATTAAGTCCTCTATTTTGGGAGCTAAAGACGGTGATCAGGGAGGGCGGATAGTCCCTTCTCACCTCACATCAAATTTCCCTTTGACTGTGTTTAACAGAAATGGCTCCATTCCTTCCATTTTAACTAGCATTTCATTTCTGTGAATTTCAACTGATACCTAGGCTGCACATTTGTCCACAAGCCTGTGCCTATATTGTGGGGGCATGTTGGGAAAAAAAGTAAATTATAGCTGAAACAAGGCACAATCTTAAAGTTGGCTTTGGCAGCAGACAGATAATGAGGGCCTCTTCAAAAAGGAAGGACAGTTAAACAGACCGTAAACAGTTTTCTCAACAAATTCTTCCAGACAGGCTAGCACACACTGTCCTTCTCTTTGCAACGGCGAAGAGCTGCAAACGCTGCACCCATTCACCCATGTGCCATAAAAGCGTGTTAAAGCCTTTTCATCCAGAGACCCACAACAGTTTGCCGACCTCCATCATGCACTATTATATCTAAACACCAACAGATGCCTGACCCTTAGGCTTCTCTCTAGATTTAATTTCTGCAACAGTTGTCACAGTCAGTCTGTAGCAAATGGTGCCAAAAGGTCCACAACAGATAGCATAACAAAAGCCTTTTCCCTCCCTAAAAGATAAAACGTTTTTTATTTGAGAGCATGAACCATAATATACAAAAATATCTGGAGGCATTCGTGTGTGTGCACGGTATATTTAGCCACTGGCATGCACGCTCAGTGGACCTCAGTATTCCAAGTTTCCTGTTGCAAAACAAAGTGAATGTCGATGAACGGATTAAATGTCACTTCAAAGTTTATCCTCCAAAGACTCTGATACAGAAATCTCAACCAAGGCCTTTTATGTGAGGTTTGAATTGGTGTTTGAATTAGCTGGTATCTTGAACTGTTCTTAATGAAAATCCTATGATGAGGACGATAAGAAGATGCACAGTGCAATTACTCGTCTGGGTAGGACTTTGAATTGTGTAAGAATAGATTTAGACCGGCCCCTTAGATTGTTTCTTGTCTCATTATGCAATGATTTGATTCCTTAGAAAAGTTTTTCATCTTCTTCCCAAATTTGACTTCAGTTGTGGATGAAACATTATTGGAAATATCATTTGATATGCAACTTTGCAGCTGACAACCTCCCACACGGGCTGAACAAAGGTTTACTCGCTAGTGATTTCACATTAGAGTAAATGATTCAGTCTCTGCTGAACTCTTAATAGGTCTGAAAGAGGATAATTGCCTTGTGTTGTTGATGCAGTTAACATTGCTCCCCTCCATTATCATTCGCACTGTTTTTGATTTATTTATTAATACAAAGGGGTGGTTTGGACCAGAGATGGGCATTTAAGGTCCAGTGTGTAGGAGTTACGGGGATATATTGTCAGAAATTAAACATAGTATAAAAAGTATGTTTTCTTTAGTGGACACAATCTGAAAAATAAGAATTGTTGTAGTCTCCTTACCTTATAATCAGCCATTTATATCTACATAGGGAGCAGGTTTTCGTTTATGGAGATCACCATATTGCATGTTTCTACAGTTGCCCAGAATGGACAAACCAAACACGAGCTCCAGACAGGGCCGTTCGCATTTTTGCGTCAGCCACAGTAATAAGAAGCCTAACTGCATAAGCAGTGCCCACGTCTCACTGGTTTTTAACCTCAAACTGTTTTATTTATTCAGTGTTTCTTGTGGTTTATATTACGTAGTCCATTTGTTTTGGAGAGAAAGAGACGTCTGGCTTCCCTTGAAAACCTTGCGAGTATCTCATCAGAGAAAAAAGGTGACCATACAGTAGCCTATGTTTGGCTAGTTGTCCACAGTGACATGCAAAACTGTGTCCGAAATATATAGATTTGTGTTGGGAAGCAGTGTTATTTGGTGTTTTCACCAGTTTACATCACCAGGTCTGTTTGTTCTAGAAAGAAAGAGACCTTTTGCGGAAAGTTTGGTTCATGGTAAAAATCCCCTGAACATCTGGATCAGAAAAAGGTGAGCACACATTAACTTAAGAAAGGATAGGGGTGAGCATATAGTGGCATGTTGTGGGCAAAGCCGCCTGTCTTGGAGATGCCAAACAGCGTCGTAGAAACATTGACTGGTAACCTTAATTTGCTTTATTCTGTGTTTTAAACCATAAATTCAAAGTTAACATAAAAAACTTTCTGATGCTGCTGTTGACATCTACCTAGTTAGCACACACTAACACAGCAGCAGCGGCGAACATCTGACACCGAGCAGGTTAATGTTCCCAACAAACTCACACCAAAATGGCTCCACTCTGTCCCTTAAATAAACATCAGGTAATGTTAACAGGATAATGCTAACATGTAGCCCTGTCGCTCTCCAACCGTCCCCAGCATGGAGCTCACCCTCTCGTAGCAGTAGTCTCATGATAAACAATAAGAGAGCGACAGCAGGGCAAGTAGGCGCTGATCCAAGGAATACACTGCACATAACTCTACAATAAAATACATTTTTGCCTATTTTAAACAGTAAAAAAAGATATAAAAAGTTATGGCTACATGATGAAGGTTTAGCAACAATAACTCTTTATGTTGAATGAATACTATCGTCCAAACAAGTACTTGAGTACTCATGCCCATCCATAGTTGAAGGCTGAAGGCTGCAGGATTGTTCCAGATCGTCTTTCATTGTTTTCTTTTACTTATTAGTTTGTAAGTTACTCCTAAATCTGACACAGTCAAACAACAGTACAACATGTGTAGAAAAGGCTTATAAATTTCTAATGTTTTGTACCCATCCTGACTGCCTCTGATTCTCTTGGCTGTGAGAGTGAAGGCTGGCACTGACAACAGGCCCACTCCACTGATTTAGCTCCCCCTTTATCTCTGTGTCTGGCTGTGTTTTGTGGACTTGATCACGTCTAGCAGGTAATGCCAGTGGGGATCTTGATCATTTTTATATCCTATGTTTATTGCCCCATGCTCTCGGACGTGACTTGCACTGAATAGTTGTAGAGAGTTCGTGTGCACCTTTTTGGCCAGCCACAGAGCAGTAGTTAAAAAAAACAGCACTCATCTATTATATCATGTACCATACCTGTCATGTAACTTACTCTGACCTCTTAAAGTGATTTCATGTCTTGGCAGCTGATGACCTTGTGAATACTGTGTAGTATTTATACTCAGTTTATTAGGTACATCTAGCTAAAACAAATACAGTTGCACAACAACCACCCTGTAAATGCCACCTTCATGAAGGTTATAATGACCCGTTTTGTTGCGGAAGTAGAAGTGGAAGGCGAAGTAGAGAGTTTTTTCCTGTAACTCATTATTATGAAGGAAATGTTGATTGCACAATGTAAAGGCAATAAAATAACAAAACCATCAGCATTTAGATTGGTTCGCTATAAGCTTCGTTTCACTATTCAATTCTGGTTGCCACTGTGTGCGATCTCCCGGGAAAATGAAGGCTTGACTTACGGCACAAAAGAAATGTATCAACCATTGTGCTACCAAAACAAGGAAGAGGATATCAGTGATTCCCACACATAAACAGTGGGCCGCCCAGGTATGTAAAGTAAATTTGGCGACCCGTTTTTGCATTTTTTTAACCCGTCCAAGAGAATGACACCATCTGCATTCTATTAACTAGTGGACAATCTCCCCTCACTCTTTTCCTCCCATACCTGTTCTTCTGCTACTGCAGCCAAGGCAGAAGCGCTGAGGCAGAAGTCTGTTCCTCCACTGAATAGTGTTTATGTCCTGTTCAAAGTGCCATGCTCAGTGGCTGGGTCAGACTAAGAAAAGGGGGAACACATACTGATGAGGAAACAAAGGCAGTTGTCTGTTTTCACTTTAAAGAGGTGTTGATTCAACTTGATGATGTTTTTGGAGGCTTTATTTTGTATTGCTGTTGAACTGTGTTGAGTTATACTGACAAGTTTCTCTAATATTTAGTCCAACCTCGTTGATATAAGTAGGGACACTATAACTTTCATAAAGTAAGAATTATTAAAAGTATATGGTTGCATTTCCGTCAGCTACCTAATATAGTGACAACTGTGAGTTATTCATTTTCTCTGACTGACCCACCATGTTGTAGTTACATTGTCGTAAATGCAAAATATACTTAATATTGATTTACAGAATTTTGGGTATATCTACAAATTATCAGCAATCCTGATTGGCAACAATATTTCCTGTATTTGTTTAACTGTCTTTTGTATAGTCTTGATTTGCTAACTTTGAGATACAGTGAAGTTTTACTTTAGTCAATTAAGATGTTTAAATGGGCATTTTTTAATCAATTATTAATAATGTCTTACTTTTAATAAATGTGAACAATAATCAGCTTCTGTGAAACTTAAATTTCAGACACGTTTCAAGGCAGATAAAAATGCTAATTTGCGTCTGCTTTTGCTTTTCAGAAAGAAAATCAATTATCGTGTTAACAATATCTTAGAATTACACCTACTCTTTCTCACTCATTAAACAATGCCCAATCAATGAATATGCAAAAAAAATTCAATTCAGAACTTTCTACTTCAAACAAAATGTCTTTTATTTTACTGAAATGACAATTCTCAGTATATATGCACAGGATGTTTCAAGTTTCCAAATCACGTATTGCATATTGAAGGATTGGCTGCCAAACTAGCTGAGATATCACAAAACAGCCTAGCATGTTCACGTGTTAAACTGAGATTTAAGTTGAGCACAGAGGAACTTTTCTCTTTCAGCAGATAAATGTGAAAACAAACTCTGCCCATGCATCATCCTGCACAGTGAAGGTCAAAGAGAAGGAACAATAAGCAAAACACATTTCTGAGTGAAGAGAGCCTTCAATATATATCAGTAATGCAGTGTCTAATGTTAGTGTAGAGAATATCCCCCCCTGTGCCATAGCAAAGTTTACAGAGTAGCTGTAGAAGTTGGACTGTAACAGTTAAGATGATGAATAAATTGTTGACTTTCCAGTTTTTGTATTAAGAAACTCCCGGACTTATTTATTCAGTGATTGGAAGCACACACTGAATCCACAGTGTGTATTTAGTATTAAAGTGCAGAAAACTGGTTTAATTCCATTGCAGGTCACTGTAATGTGCTGCATCATATCTAAACTGATTGACTGCAGTAATACATATTTTACAATTCTGTCACACCAACAGATGGCAGCTGAAGATAAGTCACGTTAGTGCATAAGAATAGCATAAATATAATGGCCCACTGTGCTGTGATTATACAGTAGACGAGGACAGTGTACTGTTTGCCCTGGATTCTCTTACCGCAGTGGGAGCCAGTACTACTTAGGTATTTTTGTAACACTAATTTACTCAAGTTTACTTTTAATTATATGTGCAGTCATGGTGATTCTGTTTTCATAGTGTGTTGTTGGAAGGTAATAAAGGACATATTGTATTTCCCATGTATATTTGCTCACTATTGAACAGTGACTGAGTGTTGTCAGTAGCTGCATCTAAAGGGTTAGGGTTAGGGTTAGGAGGGTTAGTTGGTCAAACCAGACCAACCAAAGTGATTGAATGGATCACTCTGGTATCATCACAGGTACTTATTTATCTGAATTGTGACATCCACATCATTTTAAAGCTGTTTTTTTTTTTTCAATTATTAAAGGCAGATGTCCTCTATCCATCATTATGATCGAATCAACAAGAAGCACTCATACAGAAAATTAGATGCTGTGGATAAACAAGGTTTTTAATTTCCTCATGGCTTGGCTGGACAATATAAATACCACTTCAGAAATGTACCCTGCAGCTATTACACAAGCCGTAATTAATTGTTTGTATATGATTGGAGACCAGATACCCTGATGGTGTCGTGTGTCCCCCCCAAATGTAATTAACTCATGTCTGATTGGAAGGATACTATTATGTAACAGAAAAGTCCAGAGCTTTAGAGCATGTGTCATTCCCTGAATGTCTCCTCTGACCACGCTGGCTTATAAAGCCATATGACCATGTCCATGATCCTTAAGCATTTCCCTTTTTGGCTCTAAGTAATCCGTATTAGCCCTGAATGGGTCCTGAATTTCTTCCTAGCAGCAATATTTCCTGCATTTGATCTTCACATTAAATTGAGTGAATTCTATCAAGAGCTTGTCAATGTAACAGAGAAGTGGCATTAAAATAACTTACAGGAGCTTGACACAAAGCATGAACATTCGCACTGAATAATTTGATCCAATACAGTAACCCTGCAATAAGTACTACCATTGTGAGTCTTATAATGCTCAGTTTTTACTGTCAGAGAGCTTCAATTTTTTAGGGGAGTAGATTGCAGTGTTGTTGTTTTGAAGTCAATTGCAGGGAGCTTGTGATATTTTCCCAAATGTACTGTATGTGGTGCAGACAAAACCTCAAGTGAGATTCTCTCAAAGGACTCTCTGTCACTGTTTCTTATGTCATTGCAACATTTTGCATTTTCCCCTTTAAGTCCAACAGTATTTGATGTATGGAACCAGATGGATGTTTGTGCTCAGACAATTGCAAATTCTTTATCTTATAGTAACACTGTCCTGTTGGGCCTCAGTAAAGAGTGGTTCAGGTCCTTTCTGCTTGGAGCCCCTTTGAAGTTGTCTTCTGCATGATGGAGAACTGTGCATACCCAGCAAATTCATTGTGTGTCATTGATTGAGCGCTGCAGTGAATTAGGCTATTGCCTGCCCACTTCTTGGGCCCTATAGAAAAATTGTGTACTAACAGCGCAGCACTCAAGCTCTAAAGGGTAAAAGCTGAGCTCGGGGAATGTTAAAGAGGGGTGACCACAACACTTAACAATATGAGTTAGAAAAGTTATTGTTTTACATAGGGTTACTATTGTTTTTATCAGCAGTAGTAGTAATAGAAGTAATATAATAATACTGATAGTCAGCAAGTAGAGCACTGGGATCTGTACTGAGCCATGTCAAACAATGTGGTAATCTAGGATTCTGTTATTATTCCCAACTCTATAACTAACTCAGAATAGACTTTTAAAGATGTTTGATCAGAGACTCACTAAAAAGATATTTAATTGGGACATTATGCATGGTCATCCCTGGGCTAATGAGTTGAAATACTTATTTTATTTCAACAATTTGTCATTCATCTTCCAAAACAGGTTAATTGTGATATTCAGAAGATTAGGAGCAAAATGTATGAACTTACTGTCTCATACAGAACAGCTACAATGTAGAACTTTATGTTAAGTGTAATTTAAAGAAAAGATTAAGATCCCTATGTGTGCAGTTATGCTCAGGAACATAACCATTAACAGTAGAGACAGGAAGGTTTAATGACACTCTAGAGGAGGACAGACTTTTGTTTGTTGTGTGAGGTAGGTGAAAGTTAGAATGAGGTAATTTTTTGTTTTGCTATGAAGATATAAGAGGTGTATGTTTTAGTAAAATGACCTCCATTTATGTTGATTTGTTTTTTATGTGATGACCATGGAAATTTTGAGTTGTGTTTGAGTAGGAGATTTTTTTTTTTTTTTTTGTGGCAGATTTTATACGCCAGACCTTGAATAGAAGGCAGAGTATTTTATTTGTGACTGAGCAGTAGAGTTGCAACAGTATGATAACTGTCTTTGAAAATATTGCGGTTTCCCAATATGACAAATTAAATTTATTATCAGTTAGAATGACCCTTAAAGGGATCAAAATGGAAGGGTTATTTTTATTTGAACTCGTGTTTTGTGGCTATAATTGAAACTTGAAGCCATTTGGTTTATACAGCTATGTGTTAAAAGTCACCCCTTTGAAAACAGCTAAAACAAAGGGGAAATTCTATGTCAGTTGCATTTTTTTTCAATATTGTAGATAAGCAAATGTAAACGGCATGACAATCAACAACTTTTATATCACAGTATACCTTGAAACTGGTGTATCGCTCCAACCCTACTGAGCAGTAATGAAACATGTATTTTGGATTGATCACTGCACCTCTACTGTAATAGTGTCTTTTAAACCTGTGAAGGTTGGGCGCATGTTTGTGTGCATGATACTAACATAAATCAATCACTAATAATAGATACCTTATTAGTACTCTACCTGTTTTTCAGAAGTCGTGCACATAGTGAGGTGAACATAAGTTAGTTCATTTCGTTAATTCGACCGGTAATATAAATAAATAAATATAGTTTGCAAAATGTAGCAGCTATGAGAGGAAAAGTTCCTGAACTATATCAGGTCTTTGAAAGTTTCCTGGCTGATCTTTGGTGCATATTTTTTTGACAGTAAAATATTACCTTACTAACAGTATCTTCAAAAGGGAAGAATGATGTGTAATAACATATTATTTTTTATATTTTTTAGTGGAGGACTTTAAAGTGCTTGTTTTCTTTGGATGTGTATCTCATTGGCTGTGAAGACTCTTTGCCTGGATTCACAGTAGAATGTGAGATAAAGGGAAAACAGCTGTTAGCTGGCAGATAAGGAGAGATGGTTTGAGATAAAGGTCTAATAGATCAGACCATCAATAAATCCACAAATTACACAGTGTGCTGGACTTTTGGTATCTTTTCCTTACATGCACCACTATACAACTGCTTGTTAGCCCTGCAGTTTAGATTTTTGCACTATAACATGCATTGTAAGTTTAAAATAAATACTACTGTCTGAGTTGTAGTGTGGTAAAACTTAATTAATGTAATTTGCTGCTCATGTGAGCTGCTCACCACTACATGTGAATACAGTAATGTTTTGAAGTATTTGTGTAATCTGCAGCTCAGGCAGATAAGAGCCACCAGAGCCTTTTTTTATTTGCATTGCTAAGGAATGAGCCTTCCTTGTTAACTAAAGGTACACATTGTTTCTTTTGTTTTCTCTCTGCCATGCCAAACGGCTAACCATTTATATCTGTCTGCTCTGTTTAATTAGAGCGGGTATCTGTGGGAAGCACTGTAGGCTGTAGTCCTCAGACTGCCAATAGATCAGGTAGAATTTTAAACAAGATAAATAAAGAGGGAGAGAGAGAAAAACAGTGGGCCTTTTACGGTCATAACCTCCCTTATTTGTAATCACTGGATGGGAAATGATAAAATACCCGTTTTCAGAGAGAGCCAAGCCCATGATGTGACAGGGGAACGATGAAGGCAGCTATTACTCGTCACTGGAGTGTAACACGTATGAAGGACATGTGACCTTTATGCTGTCACACATCCTAACTGGTCCTGCAGGAAACAGGAGAGCTCTGAGTAGCAATGCAACCTCTGTCTCCAGAGACCTGTATGCAGCACACCACAGTGTGACACAGAGGCATGGACACTTTTCAGACTGTCATCCCTTCAATTTTCCCTCATCTTCATCCAACACCTGACAAGTCAACCACACACAGTGACCTTCAGACGCCACGACTCATCCTCATGCCCCAGCAGTTCATCTTCCCTTTTGGCAACCCGGAACAGCACTTGTAACTTTTGCCGCTCTTGGTGTGCTCACATAGTTGCCATTTTATGCGGCAAAGTGAGAGAAAGAAGTATGTACTCCCTCCCCCTCACCCTCCCTCCTTTTAATCCGAACAGTGTGTGCTGACGCCTTGAAAAAATGTCAGCCTACCTGCCATGCCGCTGTGTCAGCCCTCACCACTCTCCTCCTTCCTTCCTCTATCCTCTTTCTTGGAATTTACAGTTTATAAGCCTCCTTAGCTGCACAAGAAAGGAGGAGATACTTCATCCCTCTATCAACTCTCATTCAAGAGTCCCACTAGGAAATTGATTGCACTTTGGAGGAGACTGTTGCAAGGTGCAGGCGGGGATAATCTCATTGCACAGCTGTTAAGTAAACTTAAAAGGAGGACAATGTAAGTAGAGGAAAAGGCTCCCAGTTGACCATGCAGTGTCTGAAAAGTGAAACAAAGTTCTATGTTAGAGGTTGCCTTCCCTGTATCCTTATTTCCTGCCATCAAACTGATTTCCGGAAGAACTAAACATGACTTCCTTTGCAAGTCAAGACTAAGCCTGTTGGTTTCCTTGTAAGTAATATGGGAGATTAGCAAACATAAGCAATCACAATTAAGCAAATGTGGAGCACCAAATGAACACTAATTAGAATAGACTTTGAATTCATCAAGCCACTTAGCCAACAACATCAATGTAAACAAAGTCATTAGCATACTTGCGCAGAGGACACGTTGAAGTTGATTCACATCGTTTGCACCTTGCAAAGTCTTGATTAACGCAATCAACCTACAGGAGTTGAGTGCCCCCAAGGTCACAGTCATGCGTCTTTTGTCACAGGATTCATTAACAGGGCGATAAGCCGTTTATGAAAAAGGAAATGAAGTGAGAGAGGGATGCTTAATCAGGGGGTGATTAAGAAATGCTGAAAACCATCAATGACCTGTAACGACCTCTGACCCGCTGCTCATTTAGCATTGATGTGATCTTCAAAGTGTCTTTTCTTTTCCCTTTTGATAGCTTTGGTTACAAGCACAAACTTTTCATTAAAATTCTATTTACATTCAGCCTTTCACAGAAGCACATCACTGGAAATCATATCTAACATATCTCCTTCCTTATAAAACCTGCAAAGATAATTTTGTTTTAATATTCTAAATTGCACATTATTAACATCAATGTTTATTAGCTAGCAGTCCTCTTGTTTGCTACCCTTGTTGGATCATTACTACCCTTTTTTACATGTTACTCTCACCAGCTGTCCATCAGTGGAATAACATGACCCCCTCAGCAGGAATATGTGTCATTGTGTGTGTGCACAATAAAAATATTACTCCGTAGCGCTACTAGTGGTCTCCACAGGGTACCTTTAACTTGCACCATGTGGAGCACAGTCACATCTGTTTGCATCTATGCACATCTTTCCATTATTCTAGAATGCAGGGAGAGGTATTGTAGCTGCTTTCCCTATCTTAACTTAAGTTTCAAAGATAGGAAGAATCCTATCTTTCTATTACACAGGCAATTCTAAAACTCATAGCTGTGTCCTATCCTCTCTCAGACCTCCTGTCTTATCTTAACTGAGGAAATCCAAACTATAACTGTGATGTTCATTCTTCAGTCTGCGCTCGTCCTGTCAGGCCTGTATCTTTGATTAGAATGTACCGGCTGGCTTCTCAAAATGGACAAGCCATAATATCAGCGGCTCTTACTTGGACAGTGGACAAAAAAAGACAGCAATCAGTTTGAACTACAAGGAGGCAGAGGCTATTATTAATTTTAAAAATGTATATAATTATTATGAAATCAAAAGTAATCATCTTGGCAGTTGATAGACACCCATTAATACACAGTCCGAGAAATGTAAAGCATCATCATACGGTTTGAGTAGACTTTCAGTCATGACATTTCTGTGTACTTGTTCCCCATCTTCATTGTCATACAGATCTAACAACAGTGTTGCTGCCATTTTTATGCCTCTCTGCCAGCAACAGCTATGGCCAAAGGCATTATGTTTTTGGGTTGTTCATCTGTCCATACATAAGCCCATCTGTCCATCCTATTCTCATGATTGCCATATCTCAAGGAGGTCTTGAGGGAATTTCTTCAAATTTAGCACAAACGTTCACTTGGACTTAACAATGAACTGATTTTGGTGGTCAAAGGTCACTGTGACCTCATACTGTCCTGCAAAAACTCTTTTCTGGCTATGCAGCACCATAGCTCAGGAACAGAAGGGAAGACATTTCGTCAGATGCTAAAATGATGACACTAATCGTGGGTGCCTATCTTGAAACTGTGCAGATTGTATAGATCTTCTTTGCTGCTGGGCTGAAGATGTGTGTTTTAGAATTTGTAGTGTTTTTGTGGAAACACTCATATTTGAAGCATTGTCTACTGACATGGCTACATATGAGTGTGGACAGACATGGATGGAAACTGAAACTTGACTAGTTTGTGGAGGCATACAACCACAAGGCAGTTATTCTAGTGGGTAGTTATTTTGAATTTAGGACGGGGTTTATGCCATCCTAATGTAGGATTCCCAACTTGGGGACACCTGGGATAAGATGGTACTGTAATAACTTAATTCCTATCCTATGATATGATGGGGTTTTTTCCTAAATTCAGTTAAAAATGCTTCTGTAATACCAAAAATTCTCATCTTTAACTGATATAAGATAGGATTTAAGACATTTCTGTAATGAGGCCCAGGTACTCTATTTATCAAGAAATTGTCTCAACACATTTATGAGAGGTGGACTTCAATTACCATATCTGCAGGACAAATGAGGTTGGGGGAGTAAAAGCAGCATTCCCCCTTGCCTAATTGCCACTCTTAATGTGCCCTTGAGAATGTCCCATAACCCCCAACTGTGCAGTGAAGCTGCTCAGTGACCAACAAATCAGACTGTGGGCAACCTTCAGGTGTGACTGTGTGTAAGTGTGTGAGAGTGAAGCAGTCCCTGAACAAGAAAGTTGCTCTTAGTGAAACTAAAGTTGCGAAATAAAGACTGAAAAAATAAAAATACATATCAGTTAAAAAAAAAAAAAAAAAAAAAAGCTTTGATAAGGCAAGTTTTGATGTTTGTCTTTGGTTCTGGAAGCTGCCTACCGTCTACATATTTCTATTGTTTAGTTCAA
>JAPZEB010000005.1:26794000-26804303 GCA_029783705.1 Chaetodon striatus
ACAGAAAAACAGGTGTTTTTGTAAAAATAAAGTAATTTACTTACAAGGAGTTTAGATAATGAATACAAACCAAAAAATGTGAGGCAGACTACAGGGTAGAAGGGCTTGTTGGTGTGTTTCGAATCAAAGGAATAGTTAAAAACAAAAGATGACTTTTGAAATAGAAGCTACTTATATTATCTAAGCGAAACCAAAAGTGAGAATTAAACCAAACAACCTTTTTTGAAAAACAAAAAACAAAAAAAAAAAAAGCTTTGATCAGGCAAGTTTTGATGTTTCTCTTTGGTTCTGGAAGCTGCCTACCTTCTACATATTTCTCTTGTTTACTTCAACTCTTCCTTTTTCTGTGATGTTAAAGCTGTGTATATTCACTTTGTTGTTTAATATTCCTCACACGTTTGCCTGTGTGAGATTTAACCGCTCATGTAGTTGATTGTAACTCTGCCATATCCTATTAAATGAGACTGTTGATTCAGACTGCTGTATTGAGTGAGCTGTTTGTATCATTTCAGATAAATCATGGATGCACACCCCGGAAGCTCTGGCCAAGCATTACATACCCTACAATGCCAAGGTATGTTTTGCCATCAGACTGACGCAGAGCTTTGTGACTGTTAAATAATTCAACACAAAAAGAGCAGAGAGGCATTTTGTTGTAAAATGCCCAAACTGAAATACAGAAACAAAACAGAATCCCTCCATTTTTGGCTCCAAGTCACTGTACATTTGCTTCCAGCTCTCTGTCAGGCCTAACAAACCCACGCTTCTCAGTCCAGGTGTCCCATGATGCATTTCTCCTGAGACAACCAGGCCTTTCATTTAGGGCAGTAGCTGAAAGTTTCCCAGAAAGTCTGTCAAATTAGTTTGGCTAATTAGCAGGGCACCTGATGAAGCCAAACACACTTTACATCATCCATTTTAAAATTACCTCATTTAAGAATTCTGTGATGTTTTGGGTATTTAATGATGGACGATTTTCTTTGGATGCCACCACACCTTCAGTAGGAACTGTTTTTGATGTATATTCTAGTATTTATCTTCTGGAGCAGCTGTTTTTCCCTCGGTGCTGTGATGGGAGAAGTCGCACTTGTCAAACTTTAATTTGAAAGAGCTTCTCTGTGTTCTAGCCTGCTTGATTTGTTTATTTATTAATGAGTGTGTGAGCGTGGGGTGTTTATGTGAAGTAACTCACGCTTCTGTCAAATCCAGCCCAAACTGGTCCTGACTCCAGAAGAACTCGAATTGAAACGGCACACTCCAAACATGGCCTGTGACAAAACACTTTTTAAAAAGATTTTTTTTTTAACAATATACAACAAACACATCTTGAAGGAGGACTGTCTAACTTGGGGAGCACTTCCCTCCCTGTCAGATGGGTTTTCTGCTTCATTTCCACAAAGAGTCTTTCCCCTGTGAGCCACTGAATCTGTCAGCCTGCATCCTGAGCTTCAGAAATGTTATGATGGAACTACCACAGCCCCGAACTGCCGGAGCTCTGTTACTGTATGCAGCAAAGAAGCAGGCGGAACTGGCAGAGGACACGTCTCTAAAATCAAAGCAGTATTGTCAGTTCCCTTACTGTCTGCATATTGTCGGCTTTCACTGATGAGTTGCCTGTCTGGCTAAATTTGCTGAGATCTGAGTACACCACTCATCACTGAAGGAATTGGAGGGAATGAGTCAGCCAAAGTGCTGAGACTGCTTGGCCTGTTCCCCCCCTGGTTTAAAGCACTCAGAATAGTTGAAAATATAAGCTCGGTTAGTAATTTACTGCACAATCTTCTAGCTAGTTAGAACAGAGAAAGATCCCCCAAGAAAAGCCTGAATTTTTAAATTATTTGATTCATCGACTCAAAGAGATCATAAAAATACTGTGTCTTCAATCATTTTGATTTTGATGGTGCTACTTACCTGCATTTTCTTTATTTTTCTCTTGATCCAGAGTGTTTTCCTCCAGGCTTTATGGAGCTAAGATGAAGTATCATTTGTGACATGACTCATAGAAAGCAGAGTAGTAGCTACTAATGAGAACACCAGGGTCATGTTTTCTCTATTTTAGAGTCTGCAGTTAGAAACATACTTTTTTATTTCACAAATTAATTTTAGTATCTTTAGACTTGTTTGTTTAACTCTGACTACTTCCAGGCCAACAAGGAAAAGACACACAATTATTCAGTATTTTAAAACCAGTTTCAGTTGTATAAACAGCATTAAGATCCACATGTTGAGTAATAACGGTTATGCTTTAAGGACTGCAACTAATTACCTAATTTTATTACAGTTTAATCACTGTGTATTTTTTCATTGGATAAATTAATTGTTTATTTAAAAATGTTAGAAAATAGTGAAAAGAGTTCGGGAAAAAAAGAATGTTTACCAAAGCCCAGGGTGACTTCTGGAAATTGTTTTTTTTTTTTTCCTCCAAAGTCCAAACGATAAATTTTAATAATCTAAAACGTACAAAAGAAGCAAATCGTCACTTTGGAGAAGTTGGAAGCAGATCGGCATGATTGGCATTCGTGCCTAAAAACTAAAATCCATGTGACTAGTAGATACATTTTAACACAAACAATCAAATAATTGTTTAAATGTAAATGCCTCATTTTACAAGTCGGTTATTTCCTGAAAAAAAAAAAAAAAAAAAATCAAGGAAACTTCATTAAAGAATTATGTTATTTAATACTAAATATTTTTTGGAAATAAGAACTACATTTTAGAGACTTTGAGTCAGAGTTTATAAGTGGGTATTGATCTACAGATGAATAACCTTGAGAGGGGAATCCTTGAAGCTGCTCTATTAAAAACAGTTTAACAAACAGCTAGCTGAATAAATCACATAAAAAAAAAAAAAGATAAATAGAAGATTGGAGGCAGTGGGATTTTGGGAACATCGACACAACCCCAGTGCTTCTAAAATTGTTGCTACCACCCTGCTTGAAAGCCCTAAAATTTCTTTAAGGGCTGGACAGTATGGCTAAAAATGTAATCATGGTAAATATGCTCATATCAGTCAGTATTGATAATTATCATACCAAAAAAGCTTTCTTCTTCTTTTGGGTTGAAAGGCTGATTTTTCTCAGCAGTAAAACTTGTTAATACAGTTAATTGTTGGTGGACCTATTCTTTATTGTCAGAACATGACAACATTTTCAAAACAGCAGACCATTTCACAAATCTGAGGGAGCTTCAAAACAATTACAATCAAAATAAAACAATAAATAGACAAAGAAAAACTCTTTGTGCAGAGAGTTTAAAAGATGAAAGTGTTAACAAAAGAAAAATCTCAGCTGTGGTCAGTATTTTCCGTACAAATTTTACACTCAGTATGAAATTTCTGCTGTTTCTCAATCAAAACAACAACAAAAACGGACTTTGATGGCGTTGTGAAGTAGCATGGTGAAAATATATCTGATGTGACTGAGGCAGAAATCATGTTTATGGAAGAGGAAAAGTTTTATTCATGTTACCTTTATTCATGTTGTGTCATCTTAATCTAATGTATTAGTCTGTTAGTCAGTCATGTTAACTTGCTAACTTACCATTAGCATTAGTTGAGTCAACACAACAGCAGCTGTAGCCAACATTATGTGGTGAATTCTATCATGGGGCAGCTCAGAGCTGTTATCTGTGATCAAAACAATTATACTAAAATAACTTAATGAATGTGTTGAATGCTGTTAAAACATTAACGTACACATAAGTGGCAGGTCTCCTCTTCCTCTTCTTTTTCTACTGTAAGTACTACTACTACTACAACTTCTACTACTACTACTAACACTTCTTCTGTTAAATGGCGGGTGGCAATTGGTGTTTAAGGTACATTACCGCCCCTCTCAACGGACCTATGGGTGGTTTAATTATTTCAAAGATTTATTGTATCAAGGAAAATGATATTGAGATAATTATCTTTTTTTTTTTTTTTATCTCCCAGCCCTAATTTCTTCCACAGTGAATAAATTAACCAAGTTTTCTGCCGTGTTTCTTTTATACTACATTGATACTAGAGCTTCAATGATTAGTTAATAAATTGATTAGTCGATCAATGGGAAATTAATCGGTAACTTTTTGATAACTGATAATCATTTTAGTTATTTATCAAGTAGAAATGCCAAACATTTTCTGGTGTCAGCTTCTCAGATGTGAAAGTTTGCTGCTTGCCCTTGTCTTATATAATAGGAAACTGAATATCTTTGGGTTTTGGACTGATGGTTGAATCAGATAAGCTGCATGACTACATTTGTTTGGGTTGTGGGGGATTGTGACAGGCATTTTTCACTGTTTTTATTGACAAAATGATCAGTCGAGAAAATAATCAAATGGATTAATCATTGAAAATAACCACTAGGTGCAGTTTGAATTGATACAGAGGTTCACATGTGTATTAAGAAACCTTCCAACACCACCAGCCTCCACAGACAGATGTGCACTTTCATATTTATGCCAAATATTTACCAGTTCATTTGTCAGTCCAGATTTCATTTCGCTGTTTTGAATTTTTTAGTGTTATGTTCTCATGAGGTGAGATTAGATTACAAACTGTCGACATGTACTTAAACAGCTCATCTGATTCAGTGCTCTGCCACATCTCTCTTCAAAGATGTCCATATGCATTTATTGTGCGAAGCTGCTGTTGGTGCTTTTTGATGAGTTTCTGCTGACCTCTGTAATCAGCACTGACCTCTAGACTGCAGGAGGAGAGAAATTATTGAGAGGTGACTGCCTAAGCTGGTGGACTCAGTGTGTCTGGCATCAACAGTCATATCACATTCAGAAGTCATTTAAATTGCACATGACACAGATCCTGCACTTTCTAAAATTGTGTCCAAAAAAATGATAGAACCTTTCACTCAGGAGTGAGCTGTGCATAGACAATGAGGTGGAACTGAGTACAGTTTCCACTCCTCGTTGTGTCATCTCGATTAACTTTTCAGACCTGCCACGGGGTCGAAATATCTGGGTGTGCATATTTTGTTGGATTTTTGCATTTGAGGGGGCACAGTCCCCTTTTAGCTAACGTGTGAATCTTCACTGTGGGGAATGAGGGTCAGGGGTGGCTCGTCTTTCAGCTGCATGCACTGGTTGATGGATGAGCCTCCGAGCTTGGTCTACCTTGTGAAACCTCCCCAGTCGAATCCCAGAATGCGCTGGTCAGGAACAAGTGCTTCTCCATTCTATTCCGGGCATCTGTCAGCAGGGCTCTCAGACATGTCCTTAAGTGTGCGGAGTACATTTGTCACACCGGTGCAGAGTGCTGACACTTTTGTATAAAGCCTCAATCTTTTTTCTGGCTCTATTGATAACTGCCATTTTGGTATTGTTGCTCCTGCCTCATTGCGTTGAGACTCGTGGAAAGAGGTTGAAGGCCCTGTCTAGACACTGGCTGTTATTTTTAAAAGTGAAACATAATGCAGGTTTAATTAGTTAAACATAAAAAAAGCCTCTTTTATTCTTTATGTTTTTATATTTCATCAGCATGGAGATGCGGCTTCACAAAAAGTTTATTAAATGTGAAACAGACCATCCCTAATAGCACCATTCTATATAAATTATATACAAGAACACTTGTCCACAAGCCAAGCCCTAAGATTAACTGGACATTAGCAAAGCCATGTCATGGAAAGCTTCACACAGACTCTGTTGTGTCATCGAGACAATCCATGTCTGTCTGAGTTCTCTATGCTGAGTCCCACTGGGAGATGTTGTTATTTTGTTTTTCCCAACCTTTAAGGGGCTGACACCAGTGTTTATGAAGTCTGATATTGGAACAGGCTACACACATTAAGCTCAGGAGGCACTGAAGCAGTGTGTGTGACTGGAACAATTACTGCTGCTGCCGCCAGATGGAAAACACCATGTTCAGGCGCAAAGGTTAATGGCTCCATCTGTTGGAGAGCAGCAGAAGTGCTGCTATGGTGTATGTGTGTGTTCGTCTTTGTGTGTGCTTGTTCGTGCATTTCCATACATGCATTCTTCACATGTCTGTCTAAGATGGTAATACGATGTCTCTGATGGATGTGAGTGTGGATAATTTGATAAAAATGTTCATTCATTTGAACATAGAATAGGAAATACCAGATGATAGCGACAGAAATGTCACCTGTGATTGGTATGCAAATGTAGAGGAGTTCTTTCTTTATGCAGATAGAAATCCGCTCACATACATTATATTACTGCATGACTATTCCACAGTTTACTCCTACTGGCCTTATTTATGAAATAATTATTCATAATTTCCAATGAAAGCATACTTCAAAGTAACAGTCAATTCTGTCTTCCTTTTTGTTTTTCATGTTCCCTTTAATGCATATGTGTTTGTTGAGTTGCTGTCATACCATAATATGCCTTTTTGTTCTCTTTCAGTTCCTGGGAAACACAGAGGTTGAAGCCCCGAAAGGCACAGAGGTTGTAAAGGATGCAGTCAGAAAGCTAAAGGTAAAGCCACTCCTCAAAGTGAGCCGTAGCCTGAAGGATAGGAGAGTGCTCTTGAGTGACCAGATTGGATAGGAGACTCAGAGCAGGGGAGGTGGGAGTGAGTGACAAATGCTCCCCTCCCTCATCAGTTACCAGCAGCAAGGTGCCCTTGGAGTTTTTCAGCTCCCAAGTGTGGATGCCTATAACTGCTGGATAAGCACAGCAGTTTGCTCAGTCAACCTTCCCAGGGTAGATGCAGAATTCAATAAAAGGGATATTTATCTGCCATGGAGCCTGTTGTTTCTTACTCTGAGCTTGAGTCCTTCAACCATAACTTTTTTTTTTTTCTCCTTGAAATACCAAAATGCCTTTTTCACTTAATAAGCCACTTCAGTAAAGCACAGGTACTTTAAAACACACTTACAGAACTCAGTGACACTTCATAAAAACTCCTGACACTTAATGTTCCCCACTGCTGGCTTTGAGTGTGAATTAAATGATCTAATTAGATGCTAGAGCCTATATTTGCATATTAATGGTGAAAAATCTTTTTTTAGATCAACATAATCCCAAAATATTAAATTACACTGTGTTAATAGTGTTCATACCACTGGTGTAAATACAAGTGTGCTGTATTATTTGCTAATTTATGCATTGATTAAAGCTGCACTAATAACAATGGTTCAAATTGCTTTATGTAATGTTAAAGATGTCGTTGTAGTAACTAACCCACAGAGAACTAACACCAGTGAATGAATGAGTACCAGTGTTGCTCTGTGTCAGCTCTATATGTAAATAGGAAACTCTTTGCTGTAACAACAACATATAAATGTATAAATAATTCTTTATGAACACTCGGGGGCAGTGTAACAAGCTGTAAACACAACACTGACATGTTATCATATATTAAAGTTGATATGGCAAATGTGTCGAGGCCCAGATACATCAAACGGATATCAAAGAACTAGTGGCGACCAAGGTGGACTGTTGTGTTGCCTCATGTTGCCTGTGAGTCGGTCAAGAAGTTGCACTTGAACACACCACAAAGGCTACAGCCAACAGCCAACTAGCATGAACGGTAATCAGTATTCATCATTAAAAAAGGGAAACTGGAAGACCAACAAGATGGATTCAAGATCCTAGTTAGCTAGTTAGCACATTACAACACAACCTCGGCCAAAAAAAACGAGACAAAGGCCGACTAGGGCGATGTGTACAAAATTGTACACACTGCAAAAACTAGAGTCACAGAAGCTCACCATCAACCCAGCATTGACCAATGGCCGACCACTGGCTTGGTGTGTCAGGGCCTGAAGAGACAAAGTGGACTATACCATGTCTGTTCAAAACACTCATGAAAGTGCTGCAAATGCAACCATGTGTGCTATAAAATAAATTTATATACTTTGCAAAATTAGTTTTTTTAGTCTAATATATAGTTAAATTCCTTGGCTGTATTTATTTGCAACCAAGGGCTTCCTTGTGACATTTTTATAAATCAGAATTAGGGTTAGGCTACTAAAAAAACCTTTTAGGTTAGGGAAAGATGGCAGTTTGGTAAAGCATTAAATAAAAAAAATGTATTCCATCTTGTGCTTCAAGTCAGCGTCGGCTGTAGAAGAATGTTTTCCTAACCTTAACTAAGCCAGGCTTTATGCCATGAGTGGATGTTGTTGTAAAATAAATGAAACACGCTGAGAGTGAAGGTTTTGCAGGTTGCAGACTGGCGAGTTTTTAACACACCTGAACTTGCTTGTAAAGACAGAAAATTATCCAAAAAAAACGCATTTCCACAACCCATAAAAGTGAAGTATAACAAGCATGTGTCTTTCTGTGGTTTGACTCCTCTGCCTCCACCTTGCATCTCAAACCATGTGGAAAAACAATTGTGTCAAGACTTCAGGGCCTTCTTATGCATCCAGTTAGGCAGTATGTACTCAGTGGCAGGTGACAGAATGATTCAGTGTGGTGAAACACATTTATATGACCCAAATGTATTACTACGGTTCAAACAGTTCTCTCTGAAAAATAATTTGCAACCTCCAGCTTTGTTGTTTAAAGTAAAACAACCTCCGGAGGTAAAATTATGTTCTGAAACAAGGCGTCAGCAGTCGTGCTTTACAATTCCACCTCCAGTTCAACTCCCAGAGACTTCCCAGTGTTGTCGTAGCGCCTGCGGAGCCTCTGATGTAATCGCTGCCCCTGAGCCAATCACAGCATGAGGTTTCTCCAGCTCTGCTAGAGACTTGTCGGACACACTGTGTGCTGCTCTGAAATACGTCTTAGAGCTTGAGCCTGGGATTCATGTCACAAATTAATGTTGGTTTCCGTGTGCAAAGGGACGCACGGAGCTGCTGGATGCATATTTTAATAAGGCCGAGGATAAAGAAAGTGTTTTTATATCTGCTGTTTCTCACCTTTATGACACAAAATGTGCTGGTTTGTGTAACTTAATTATGGTGCAGGACTATGAAGAGACAATCCTTATGAGATGAAGATTAACTAGAAAAAGAAAATGTAAAAAGTAAAAAAAAAATACAATTAGCAACACCTAGATACAAGTTGTAGCTTCACACGAGGCATCCACACAATAAAATGTCACTTTTTGCCATTTCCTTTGCTTCAACAACAAAGAAGATGCAAGCAAAAATGTATTTCTGGTGCCTCACATTTACTTTGAATTAAGTGAAACATACAACGTTTTTGGCTATCTAAAAGATGAATTCCAGTGTGATGCATTTTGGAAATAACAATCACTCAACATTGTGAATAATTTTCCTGTAAAGCTTCATTAAATAGCATTCTGTCTTCTGTTCAGCCCAGCTGCATATACGCTCTTTTTTCCCCCTCCACTTTAAACTCCACTGTGATCTCCAAGTATTTTTCTGGTTATAAATTCATTTCTCTTCTTGTTTTCTTGGTGGGGGTGCATGTGTGTGTGTGTGTGTGTGTGTGTGTGTTTGTGTGGTTGTGGGTGTGTGGGTGTCTTAGAGTGTGTGAATGTGTGTATCAGTTCAGTGTTGGGGTCTGCAAACAAGCCGCCGTTGTTTGACACTAGCTCACAAGACTCCTGAAAGCTCTGCCAGCTAGAACAGATGCAAGGTGCAAGAGCCTCCGAGATGCACACACACACACAGTGACACACACAGAGACACAAACACATGCACACACACACCTACACGCACACACACACACACACACACACACACACGCATACAAACACATGTAAAGGCATTTGAACCAAATGATAAATTCACTGACAGAACTGCAAACACATACAGTAAAAAACTTGCATGAGCACATATAGTAAATCCATAGAGTTTGCATTCTTCCCCAGAGGAAGTACATATAAATCTACAACAACATTCATGCATGCACACATACACATGCAGACATGGTATGCAATCTCCTGGGGTTTTATTTCGCCAAAATTACTGCAGAGCTGAGAAGAACTGAAGAGAGAGAGGAGAGGAGAGGAGAGGAAGGGAGACAAGTGAAAGAAAGAAAGGAAAAAGAAAGAAAGAGAGGGTTGTATGAGGCTCAGTCTAGAGGGGAGGACTGAAGAAGCTGTGTGTGTGTGCATGTATGTGAGTGTGTGCGTGTGTGCACCCTTCCTAAGCACTGAAGGGGGCATCTGTATGCAAATGAGACACGGTTCTTCCTGGGTGACAAATCAAAAGGCCCACCTGCTGCAAGGGCCCGTCTGTGTGTGTGTGTGTGTGTGTGTGTGTGTGTGTGTGTGTGTGTGTGCAGGGAATAACAGGGCCAGTCTAATGAGAGTAGAGAGTTACTGCTGTGTCTTGGCCAAAGCGTCTCATTCCTGTCCTCTCGCTCCTCGGAAGACATTAGTCGCCCTCATTTCCTCCCCCTCTACTCCCCCACATGCATACAC
>JAPZEB010000005.1:26819039-26836876 GCA_029783705.1 Chaetodon striatus
AACTTTCCAGCAGAAATAAACATGTTCACATCCTGGTACAAAAATATTTTTGGTCTCTATAGCTAATTTCAACATTCATGACAACTGTATGAGGGTTGAATTTTTTTTATAACTCACCTGTTAACATTTTTATCTAGGACTTAAGTTACGCATAATTAAGGGGGTGTGTGTTAACACAGACTGGAGTCAGATCCACCCCTCCCATCTCCACAGCTCCACCCTCTTGTCAAAGCATGGTCCACTTCTGGCTCCAAATGTCTAAGATGGCGATGGCCAAAATGACGAACTTGAGGCTTCAAAATAGGTGTCCACAAACCAATGGATGACGTCATTATGTCTACGTCCATTATTTTACACAGTCTGTAATGACTATAGATTCCTAGTCTTGCTGTAGATACATGTGTGATTTGTAATAGTGAGTGAGTCTCAGGAGCAGTTCCCTCTGCCGTTGTCCTACTTCTTCAGTTACATCTGTGTTCATTTTGTGGTCCAACACATTTTTTTTTACCTTCATCTCTTTTTCTGGGTTTTTTGCCTCGGGATTCCACAGCCCCTCGAGGCTGAAACGATTCTGTAATGGTACAAAGTTTTTAAAGGACCAAATGAACTCTTCTAAAACAAGAACAGGCAGAGAGAAGTATTTTCAATATTTATTTTCAAGGATGAAATGCATCTGCTTCCAGTGTGGAAAGCCCCTTCCTCCTCCTCCTCCTCCTCCTCCTCCTCCTCCTCCTCCTCCTCGTTCTCTTCCTCTCTGCCTCTGGGATGTTAGCAGGCAGTCTAGCCTCGCAAAAGTTACAAATCTCTAATAAATATACTCAAATATGAACCAAATGGTCACAACAGAATTACTTGAAGGCACATTCATGAAAATTTAAAATAAACAGCTAACATTAGAAACAACTGTGAACATTATGTTAAATACATTTCTTTTAACTACAGAGTTTGTCTAAAAATGAGCTTGTGTGCAAAATGACAAACGTAAAGGACCTAACTATACCTGAATTAATATGACAGGAGCTTGGGGGGATTAACAAGCAGTTTGTTTAATTTGTTGCATAGCAAGAAATACAAAGCAAACAGGCACTCACAGCCACCTTATTCTATAAAACTGATAATAAAAAGGATTTCAAGAGCATATAAAGTCCAGGATACTGAAAAGGGGGAACTGACATGCATAAAAAATAGAATATTCTGTGCTACCGTTTACGATACTGAAACTGAAGGGAAAAAAAAAAAGTTACAAATCACCACACACCACTCACACGACACCTCATTCGTCTCTCCGTCGTTGACAGAAAGATCTTTATTGGTATCCCCACACCCTGCCCTGTACCGCGCAGCCGGGAGAAGTGCACAAGGATCACACTACTTACAAAACAGCACCTGTGAAAAAAAGATTTACATGTATTGTCATCGTTTCTCAGTTTCGGTGACGAGGTAGCTAACACTGAGGAATCGACAGTCTTAATGTGTCTTTTAATGTTCTACGTGGTCAGTACAGAGTTTCAAATAACTGGATACAGACATTTGTTCATCAAAACTGTCTTGAGAAAATACCTGCGCCTGTGAACGCATCACAAGCTGTATTTGTTTCCTCAATAGCACCACAATGTTGTTGTATATGCACACATTTTAAACAAAAAATGAATAGACAAATCTGTATAAAATAGTAGTGGAGGGACATTTGACGTAGCTTCAGTGGGATTTTTCTGGGCCTATTAACAGCAGTTACAATTACCATTTTTAAAGCTTTCATATTCATAAATCTTTGGCAATGTTTTCTGAAATAAAATTAGAGGATAATATCTTTGGATCAAACTACACGATAGTGAGCCTCGAAATCATCATCACGTTTGGAGTCAAACATACACAAGAAGACAGAGGAATGATTCTGATTTTTTACCAATTTTCTTTTAAAGCAAATTCCAAACATTCATTCTAACTTACAAATCTTCGATGTCTTGAACTGGGTCGAAAGGCACAATAAATATCTTGCCACAGGGCCAGAATAGTCCTCAGTACTCGTATGTACAACGTGGCTGATCGTGTCAGCTGTCAGTTCAATAGTCTCAGGATTTTCCTCGAGGCTTCCCTGTTGATGATTTTACAAGAAGCACACTGGCCCGATGTCGATGCCGAACTCTTGATTTGCGCCACCAATGTCCACAGGGGCCATATCCGCAATAGGAAGTCTTGCTGTTTTCTGTGTCCTGTACTCAAACACTGTCTTGCCCCAGTTGCCATTTGCTTGCTGTAAAAGATTGACAAATAGAAGTTCAGTGACTAACTTAATACTTCTCTACAATAAGAGCAATCCATCTCAGTGAAATGCTAAACTGTACTTTAATGCTCATGAGCAGCTGGGTGCTGCCACGCTGTGTTTATTTCATCTGTGCAAATATGTTTTAACTGAAGACACTCAGCATTTGTTTTCTGTTTTTCTTATTGTCCATAAAAAACAGTTGAGACACAAACCACACAAACAAGTGCTGCCTATGTATCAAAAATCTTATGTATCTCATTCCTCTGTGCCATAGAGCTCCATTACTATCCAAAAACTATTAAAAACACATCAGTGAGACACACTGTGGCGCTGAATGACATTTTCCGTCATTATCATGAACACACACACACACACACACACTGTAGTTTGTTTTGACTCAATGCCACATACACCATCCTGCTGCCAAAAATGCTCACTGGAGCACCAAATGTGTATTAATCTATGACTGAGAGTCCCCAGCAATTGCCCTACTTAACACTGCTTACAGATTCTTTGCTTCAATTTTCAGCCACTAGGGGGCATCACAACAGTGTAAAAATAAAAATAGAAATTCTGTAAATACAATATTTGGTCTTATTAAAGGTCTGTTTTTGGTCTCCACCCACTCCTGGGAGAAATATCCGGCTCTGTAGCTGCTGAATGCTGCAAGATGTTCCCAGCTGGTCACTAAATTTGTCTGTCTGCCCTCTGGTGTTTATCAGATCTTTTACTAAGAACAGCCAGCTGCTGCGGCTGGACACAATGCTAACGAGAGCGAGGAGATTCAACCAAAGGACTGAGCTGAAAGATACTAAATTGGGGATTGACAAGCTGATCGACAGACTCATTATTTACTCTGATCATTTGTAAACAGGAAGGTTTACAGTGTCCTTTGCAACAGTTCACAATGAATAAACAGCCACTGTTATAATGTGTGAACTTACTGAGCAGGTGTCCTCCACCACTGTGTATCTGAAGCGGTTGTTTCCCTCTGCTTTGAGCTCCAGATCATTGGAGCCCTTGAGGATGACAGCTTTCTTAAAGTTGCCTGCCTTCTCGTCCTTATAGCCCACGGAGTTCTTGCAGTGGTAGGTGATGGTCTGCGATGCTTCTTTGGAGAGCAGGCGGATAAATGTCATCTGAACTGTGACAGAGTTTATCGGCTGATCCTTGTTGCCGTAAGTGAACTGGAGAAAGAAATACAGCAATTATTACAGAGCCCCACAGAAATCCACCAGTAAGCCGAGATGAACTAGTAAAAAATACGACATGAGTTTCACTGGTTGATCCCCCAAAATGTGGTTGATTGACCCCCTTCTTGAGCACACCGTCCTCTGTCTGTAGCTCTCAATGTTTCAGTTACAATAACATATTTTTTTTCTACAAAGTCTTAAAGAACTTTACTGTAACAGCCCTGCTTCCCCCTCTCTCCCATCATCAAAATATAACTGCTCACATGTGTTCCACCGTTGATGTCAGCTCCGAACCAAACAGGTTTGTTCCTGGAAGAGCTCCACCACACTTTACGAGGTATGCTGGATGGGTTGGCAGAGATGCAGGTCTCTCCGGTGTCCATGTTGCAGTGCACTTTGATGGCATCCTCCACACTGCCTTGGTTTGGATCCACCCAGTACTCACCTATGCAGCAGAATGAGCATTAGTTATGGACATGTGGCTTCTGACCACATTGCTGATTTACTCTACAGCTGTGATGGTAAAATAAGTCAGCTGTATTGCAAACTAGGAGGTTTAGATCACAGTTCAGAGGCATCATGCCCTGACAATATTCCTGCATGTATCATGTTTAAGTAACAATAACACAGCATAATAAACTAGAGGTCAAAATACTGTGATTCAGTTATGTTCTGTACATAGTAAGTGTAGACGATAGATTTCCTATTGAACATTATTACCTTATTTTTCAGTAGTGTAACATCTTCCAAAACACTCCTCTCACTCAGCGACTTTTCACTGACACTCACCACTCTTCTTCAATGGGTAGCATCTCTTAAGGTCATCGCAGGTCCTGGCAGGATGCTTCCTGCTGCCGTCAGGGCTCTTCATGCTGTCGATTTGGCTGCTGAGGGCCTTCAGGGTGGCCTGAACGCCGGGGTCCACGGGCACTATGGTGGAGGAGTTGCTGTTGGGCAGAGCCTCGTCCTCGCTGAACTCAGGAGGAGGAGGGGGGCCGGAGTCGTAATCCAGAGGGCCATCAAAGAGGTCATCCACAGCAGCCATGGGAGGTCCTGGGGGACCAGGGGGGCCTTGGGGTCCAGGCTCTCCTGGAGGGCCCTGTGGATTTAGGAATAGTAGAATGTTTTACTTTGAATTCTAGGAATAGTCTTTATTTACTGGTCAGAACTCTGTACACACAATAATATGACTTAATATCCCCTACTTACCGAACATCTGTTTAAAAGATGTTCAACATTTTAATGACAGTCTGATCTTTCCTAACAGCTGACTCTACTACTGGCTGATTATGAACTACATTTGCTGCAATCTCTTCATTACTTCAACTAACCTACAATTAAAGTCTGTATAATGAGTAAATACCTCTGGTCCAATTTCTCCACTGATTCCACGAGTTCCAGGAGGTCCCATCGGCCCTGGTTGTCCAATGTATCCTTCCTTTCCAGGAGGCCCAATAGGTCCAGGAGGCCCCTGAATCATATTTATATTAAACACTGTTAGTCTAAGTCTTAAAATCAGGATTTGATTGCAGATTACAGTATAATAGCTAGAATAAAAGTAAAATATATATTGTGTTTGCTCCATGACAATTTTGTTATAACATCACAGAAGATTCAGGAAAAAATCAGATGGAAGTGTAGCATTTACCATCTGTCCGCTTGGTCCAACAATTCCTGGAGCTCCCTGCTCACCTGTTGTACCCTAAAGAAAAGAAGTCAATAGTTATTAGTCAGTTCATACATAGAATTAATACATATAATTTACACATGCAATGTCAAAGTTTAGCCAGAAATCACATACTGCACAGGTGCACCTGCACTTGATGGCTATGACCCATTGGATGATACTCAAGCAGGAGAATTTCCAAGTTTGTCACAGCAACATACAGAAGGAGACTACTCCTAAACTAAATACAACACAATCTGTTTTCTGCATATCTCAGTTTTCTAGATCATACAGTGTATAATCTAGTATTTGTACATTCTGACGCATTGTAGAAACAAAAGGTTCAGTTTTGAAAATAGGTGAACACGGAGAGAAAATGTGATGTGTTTATAACTCTTCAGGGAATAAACAATATTCTAACCAGTTTTCTCAGTCAGGCTCTGTACCGCTGAAGACTTTAAGTGCTGACGTTTTCTGCACTGTCAATCAAAATAGATCAAATAACACCCACATAGTCCTTTTTTCATAAAGATCCAGTGTGTAGGATTTAGGGGAATATATTGACAGGAAAGGAATACAATGTAATAAGTATGCTTTCTTTAGTGTTTATTCATCTGAAAATAGGAATAATCGTGTTTTCGTTGTCTTAGAATTAGCTCAAATATCTAGCGAGTCCTCATCCGCCATGTTTCTACAGTAGCCCAGAACAGACAAACCAGATATTGGCTCTAGATAGGACCATTTGCATTTTCGCATCAGCTACTGTAGTTAGCATCCCCCCCACAATGAACGGAACAGCATTGGAAAAACACAGATTTTTTTACGTGAACCGCTATAGTAAGTGTTTTACTGGTTTAAATCACCAGGTCCATTTGTTCTGGAGAGGAAGAGACCTCTGCCAATAATTTGGCTACTGGTAAAAATCTTCTGAATATTTGGGTCCTAAATTATTAGGGAAAAAGGCAAGCACACATTAGCAGGTGCTGGGCCAGCAGCCCATCAGTGGCAAGCCGAGCAGCATGGGAGAAACATTGATTTGTAATGTGAAACTGCATTATTCAGCATCTCTGCCCATTTTAATCACCTGGATATTTGTTTTGGAGAGGAAGAAGCCTCTAAGGATAATCCAGCTCCCAAAAAAACCTCCTGAACATGAACACTGAAGGAATCCTAACCGGGACTTCATGCTTGGCATATGGGAGAAGTGTGAGCTGGATGCACTCTGCAATCCTAACTGCTAGATGCCACTAAATCACACACACTGATCCTTTAACTTTGAGTAAAGTGGTTGTTATTTAGTCAGGAATATTTTATATTAAATTAAAATACTCAGGGTTTGAAATTAGGTTTTCAGGGGCTTTAAAAATGAAAATTTATGGGCGACCAAACACAATATTAGCAAAATTAAAATAGACAGTCTGTTTACTGCTCTTCCAATTGTCTGTCATTTACATTACACTGTAGATTTTTATCCACATCACACCTACTTTAACACTCTCCATGGTCAGACACCTCAGATCTAAACACTTCCAACCCTAGCATGACTGCAGTCGTGCTCTCAGTCAGACGTGAGACTTGTGCCTCTAAACTTTCTTGACTTTCAGTACTACAAAAAAGAGAGGATGGCTAGTTGAAGGGTTTGGAGCCTCTCCTGAACTGCAGTGTCAACAGAAGACTCTCAGGTGAAATCACCCAGTGCCTGCACCTGTGTTGGATGCTCTAGAAGCCATTAAAAGTTAGCTGAATGCATCTGAACTTTCGATCACTGCCCCACCACATTTGTGTTTTAGAACATAGTTGGCAAAAGTGACTGTGAACAGTGGAGAGAAAGTGTGCAAACAGGAGAATCCACAGTGATGTGAGTCAGGGTTTTAACTTACTGGAGGTCCAGGAAGACCCTGCAAACCAGTAAAGCCTCGATGTCCCTTCTGTCCTCTCTCTCCGTGATCTCCCAGGTCACCCTTATCTCCTCTTGGTCCTTGGGGTCCCTGAATTAGAAAGATTTAACACATTTCACAATAACTGTTTTGAACTGGGGACATTTTCATAGTGGTTCTGGGCTTATATCAGCTGTCATGTTCATGTAAATCTATCATTTACAAAATCTACAATGCATCTAGTGCATGTTAATGTGTATAATGACAAGATGTTCTCAGTTTGAGACTCACCACTAATCCTCTCTTTCCAGCCGAGCCAGGTGGGCCAACAGGTCCTCTTGAGCCCTGCAAATGAGTCAAATCATTAGGAAGCCCTCAGGGAACGCAGCCCTCTGCCAGCACTGAAAAACTCTTGCTTGCTTGTTATACCCAAACACATCATTCCTATCACTTGGTATTAAGTTCATACACGTTCCAACGTGCCCTCAGGGCTTACGTCAGATCCACCCCCAGAATGTAATCATGTGTAAATCTATTATTACGATCTTGTTTCCTGATGAACTGACAGATACACTAACACACAGACTTCTACGAGACACTTACAGCCTCTCCTCTCCTTCCAGCATCACCTGGTGCACCAACAGGACCTGGAGGGCCAGGAAGTCCCTGAGGACCAATCAAACCTTCTGGACCAGGATCTCCTCGGTCTCCCTGGAAAGTAACACCTGTCAGTCACTATGCAATATGTAAAACAACACACAGGGCACATTTTCGTTCTCTTTGTGTCTTACTCTTTGTCCAAGAAGGCCATCTTTGCCTGGCGGACCGTCAGATCCTGCAGGGCCCTGAAGACCAGACAGAAAACATTAGGACAGCTGTTAACGTAACAGACACACTTGGGTGGTATTATTTGAGAACCGCAACCAATTTACAAGTTGTACTCACATCAGGACCAGGATCACCACGAGGTCCATTAGCACCAGGAACACCAACTGGGCCTGGGGGACCTTTATCTCCAGGTGCTCCTGTGGATCCTTGTTTTCCTGGGGGACCCTAAAAAAAAGGAACAGGCAACTCACCATGCAGCACTAAAAGGAGTATTCCATATACCACACAGTAATCAAACTAAAGATCAAGAACAGTACACTGTACAAGCCCTAAGTTATGGCATACTAATTAAAGTAGAAGTTACATGATTAATAGGATTCATGTTTAAACTATGTTGTGAACAAATATGCGCATGTGCAGAATACAGACCGCAGGTCCTGGAAGGCCTGGCATGCCGCGCTCTCCTCTCTGACCAGGAAGTCCCACAATGCCTCTCTGTCCTGTAGTTCCAGCTGGGCCTGGAGGACCATCAGGACCCTGGAGCACACAACACCACACAGAGAATTTAGATGAAACACTGACAGAGGTTCCTGTGTATCCAAACTTGATGTAATATGTCTGTTTGACAATAGCATCACTCTAGCCAAGAACCACACAGCTTATTTCAAACCAATTTGTTTTTAAGAGGAGTCAATAAACCTCACAGTTATGAGGCACCTACAAATTAAAAGTGTGCTGGGAACAATAAAAAGCAATATAAGTTTAACTGAAGAACTTTCTCCTTGTTTTTATTAAAACCTTTATACAGCTACAGAGTAATGTGTGGGTTTGATCATTTCAAATATCATTACTATAAATGACAGACTGCATTTTTACTAAAGGAGATGCAGCAGACCCTGATATTTAGAAACAGGCATATTATTAATTGATTGAAACTGCCACTACAAATGCAATATCATAACAATAACATCAGTTTACCGTGGGTCCATCTTCTCCAGAGTCGCCTTTGTCTCCTGGGCTGCCAGGTGGTCCTGCTGGTCCTCGCTCTCCTTGTCTTCCAGGGGCTCCATGGTCTCCACGAAGACCGCCAGGACCCTCTTTTCCAGGAGGTCCAAGAGGTCCTGGTTCTCCAACTGGACCCTGGTAGGAATAGAAGTGGTGATGAGATAGGTGTATGCAGTTGTATAGCATTAAGATGTCAGCATGTTTCTAACAAACATGCTGTCTTACTGCATGTGAAAGCAAAAAAGTCTTTGCGACTTCGTCATACTTTCGACTCAAATAGTCATCTAGATATTTAACGGTTTACTATAAAGATTTTCAGTGTGTCAACTTAAGGTCTTCTTCACAAACAATCTCATTGCAGAGATCAAAGGTAAAACAATTCAGCAGATACAAGTGTCATCTACACTGTTCCATATTTAAGGGAGTTTTATCACTCTCTGATTTTAGTTAATAAGAAAGTTCGCAATTTTAAGCTTATATGATGAATATGTTACCCTAACTTTGTTTTATACAAACTCAGAGCCGTACTTACAGTTGGGCCTGGTGGGCCGACTCGTCCTGCAGATCCAGGGAAACCGGTGGGGCCCTGGAAGCAGAAAATTAGACATAAACCTCAGATACTGCTTCATAAGAACATAATGTAATATTTACTGTTTGAAAAAGTGACTTGAGATAAATATAGTGTTTGACTTATTACTCAAACACGTCAAACTCTGCAAAATATGAATTAAACTGTCAGGATTGTCAAACTTCCTGTGCTCATAAGTATTTTCTACTCCATGTAATTTCCCCTTATGATAAAACTTATATGGTAATAAAATGATCTTACTGGTGCACCCTGTGTTCCTCTTCCGCCTTTCAGTCCAGCAACGCCAGTAGGCCCCTACAAAACAACAGTTGGTTAGCATTTATCAGCAGCATGTTTGCAAAGCTGACCTGTGGAACTGTGATGATACATTATTTTTGCTGGAATTAATACAGCACAACTTCCACAGTGCACCAAATATGATGTGACAATGACAATGTTTACTATATGGACTAGCAGTCTGCATAAAAAATATCACAAAACAATTACTTTAAAGCTCATTTCTCAGGAATATTTTTCATCTTGTATCTTTTAGTGTGCAACTCACAGGAGGCCCGTGAGCACCGGACAAGCCTTGAGGTCCTGGTGATCCAGCATCTCCTTTCTGGCCTGGCTCTCCGGGCTCTCCCTTGACTCCAGGTTGCCCATCAGGACCCTGTAAAATGTTGGTAACAAAGAATCCATGAAAACTAGTTGAATCATTATTTTGACATCACCTCCTGGAGCATCATGAAGAGCCATTAATCATTTTTAGGAAAAATAAAATTCAATGACATAACCATGAATAACTACTTACAGGAACACCAGCAAATCCAACAGCACCAATTGGGCCAGGGTCTCCTCTTGCTCCCTGTCATAGGAGAGATATTATTATATTGAAGCACTCTAATAATGCACACCCATCTTGTATCACTGTTGTAAACATGGCCTAAATTGACCTGAGGTTGAAAAGACTGGTCAGGTATACTCACAGGCATTCCTCTGGATCCTGGTGGTCCAGGTGGTCCTTTGGGTCCAGGTTCTCCCTGCAAAGATGTCACAAGTTTATTGACAGCAATTTTGTAAACCAATCATTGAGCCTGTGCTACCCCATAAATCCAGTATATTTTTATGTTTGAAGAGGCAATGCAAGCCAAAGACTGTCCTTCGCTGGAGGATGCTGTCAGACACAGCCAAGAAAATAAAAGCAGAAGGATTAACAGTGTGGTGCGCATCCTGGGAACTGACGCTTTCCTAAAACAGAACTTGTCATCACCCTAAATCCCCATGATGTGAATAGCAGCCTCGTAATGTGTGTCAAAAAAAAAAAAAAGGGAGACTCTACCTTCTCACCACTGGGTCCAGCAGATCCTAGCGGGCCAACAGGGCCGGGGGCTCCCTGTTGACAGAAAACAGATCTGTTTGGATATCTTTGCTCATTAATGTAACTTGTGCAGTCAAGTCAGTGGACACATTTCTTTAAACAAGCTGTGACAAGTCTAAAATATACACTAATTCATCATTGGTGGGTTTTTTTCTTTGTCGTCTTACAAGTCTAAATATAGCTTCCTTCCTTGGTTGAGTGAAAGATAATTTACTCACTCTTGCTCCATCGTTTCCAGGTGTACCTTCTGATCCTTTCTCACCAACTGCTCCCTACACAAAAGAAAAAAAAGGGGTAAGGCTCCTTTATTTACTGTTATTGACAGGCATAGGCACTCAAGTTGTCAACAGGTTCTGTAGTGACATTCACTGAACTCAGATATGGACTTGACAGAACTCAGATGCATTGATTGTAACTTAAGAACACACTGCTACCACATCTTCCAAAGACTACTACAGCACATTTTCACTGTAATTGATTTTTCCAACCACATAAGTACAGCCATTTTGCAGTCAAAATATATTTATATGTACTATGAAACAGACATTATATGTACTGCAAGGATTGGTAGCATAAAAAAGAAGATAATGAGGAACTTACTCTGTCACCTTTAGGCCCAGGAGGGCCAGAGATGCCTCTCTCTCCTGGCATTCCCTGAAGACCTGGAGGACCCACATCACCGAGGGCACCAGGGGGACCAGGACTGCCCTTCAGTGTCAAACACAGAGGTTAGCAGGGTTATACCTTACCATCATTAAAAGCATTAAACATGCATCAACAGTACAACCAAACATACCTGCTGACATTCATGTTTCCCAGTATAAACTTTAAAATTGTCTCCTGTTCATTTAGTGTCAAAGTGTATGTCTCTGTGTGTGCTGGTAAAACATTGGTATGAAGGCAATCTTTCTGTCATTTCTATCTAGTGTATTTTCCCCTTTAAGTCCTACTCAGTGCTCTGCATACACTCCAGGCTGTTGCCCTAACAGGCATCAAGTACTGTAGTTTTTGCGCTGCTTTTAATTAGCTAATATCTCTGTACAGTTTAAACAAACATCCTTATCTGCTTCATTTGTCTGACAATGATTTAAATGTTTCTGCGCTCAGTTGTATTCTCCTTGAACTATCACATGGTCAAAAAAAGCTTTTGCTGTACATGCAGGTGAGGCTTCTGTTCAATACCTTTGGCCCATCTGGACCAGGTGCACCAGGGATACCCTTAGGTCCCTGCAGACCTGTTGAACCCAGCTCTCCTCTCTCCCCTGGAATACCACGCTCTCCCTGGGGAAGAAAAAGCATCAGCTTCAATCTCAGGTATTCAACTTTACCACCTGCCTGAAAAATTTCACATAGTGAAATTTACCTACCCTTGGTCCAATTTGGCCTACAGAACCAAGCTCTCCAGGAATACCCTGAAAGAAACAAACAATGATGTTATTAAAGTTGAGTCTAAACTGGATCCTGATCTCTCTCAAGCTTTTTTTTTACAACAGTTCAAATGATTGACATGTTTTGGGACATAGAGCAACATTAAAGATAGGATGTGGAAAAGGATGTGATTCAGTCATGTAGCCCATAACATTAAGCTTGTCACACTCACTTGGTCACCTGGTTTTCCAGCTTCTCCCGGAGGGCCTTGATTTCCAGGCAAACCCTATGATCACAAGACAGTCAAACATGAACATCTTAGCACTTCCTCAGCACAGACTGAGATCTGATCATTTTTAATACTGCCATGTGTCTGGCATCTATTGTTGTGAAATCAGCATTTTTATATTATCTTTCTTAATACCAACCAAAAACAATTACGCACCTGGAATCCATTTACACCTGGGGGTCCCTGCTCTCCTCTGTCTCCTGCAACTCCCTTTGAGAGGACATAGTAATGTCTCAGTCATTTGTGATAGCAGTAAAAATAAAATAAAATGAACTCAACAAAAGAGAAACCAGACACTTACAGAGGGGCCAGGGGGACCAGCAGGGCCAACTTCTCCATCTTTTCCAGGAGGACCCTGAAGACAAAGAGAAAATTAACAACCTGCCAATTTCACATCTGGACTGTTAAGGTGTTCTGGGGCTGTGTGAGGTTTTAAGATAACTAAAATCTACTAATCACAAATGATTCTGTGGTAAAGGACTCAAAAAAGGAAAAACAAACAAGAGTGTAGCAAGCCCACCTCACCAAAGCTAACAGAACACACAAAACATTCTGTTGATCCATGCAGTGTCTTTATTATGTTTATATGTTCTGTGTTCCTGCTATGCTTACTTTTGACAGATCTATGAATCACCTGCATAAGTTTGATCTGATAGAGGTTTTTATGCCTGCCCATTCAATGCTGATAAAGTGTATTGCACAATTTTTATTCATAAACAGTACTCACTCTTTGACCTGGCACTCCAGCAGATCCTTGTTCACCTGTCTTTCCTGGGTCACCCTTTGAGAGTAAAAAGAAACATGTTTTGCATGAGAAACACAGCAGGAGATAAACAGACTGACCTGAATGACTTTTGATGCTAAGTTTTGAGGGACTCTGCAGCCTTACACTGAAGCCCTTGGGGCCTGGCCCTCCCATGATTCCTGCAGGCCCTCTGTTTCCAATGGACCCTGCAGGGCCTGGACGACCATCTTCACCTGGGGCGCCCTTAACAAAGAAAAAAACACTTTGATTCAATCATTTCATATAATTTATCATTAGCTGGAAGCTAACTGCAACTTCTTATTGTAAATATGTTTAGGCACTGTAACCTACCAATGGTCCTGGCTTGCCCTCTGCTCCCTGGACTCCTGGGGTACCAGTAAGACCCTTTGATGAAGAGATAAAAAAAAATATGAGCAATAGAAATGTGGGATACAAACAAACATAGTGAATGAAATTATATAGTTGCGCAAAACCAGAATAGCAAGCTCTTTAGTGTTACCCTTGCACCTGGTAGACCAGGTTCTCCTGGACGTCCAGGGTCTCCTACAGTAGCCTTTGGCCCTGGTGGGCCAGATGGTCCACGATCTCCTTGAGCACCCTTCAGACAGAAAAGTGATCATAATTTGTTCAGTTTGCTGATTAAAACACGTAAGAGCCAAACAAAACACCCATAGTACAAACTCTGGTAACATCTGGCAATAAGCTGCTAATATCAGCTGCTATGGCACTATAAACATTTCTTGCCCCATTTGTTTGAATCTTTACTATATTATACAGTAGACAATGATGTACCTTTGGTCCTGGCAACCCATCAGCACCAGGGAATCCTCTGTTACCAGGCGCTCCCTGAAAAAAACATCATGAGTCAGATTCTATATCATATTCATACTTCTATTCTTACACAAAAGATAGGTAATAGTATATAACCAGATACATTTAGTAAACTATTTCTGCAGTGATGCCCCCATAGATGTATAATAAAAACTAGATACTGGATCCAAGATGGCTCCTATTCATTCCAATTGAGTTGCTTGCCTGGCGCATATGCCAAAAAAAAGTTTCTAGCTTCCAGGTTTACTTCCACAGCAGCCCACTGAATATGCACAGTCATGTTTCTCCCGCTGGCTCTGCCCACAAGTTCCAGTTTGGGTCATAGACTTTACATTGTGATGACTTCATGGATTTTTAAATGATTTTTCTCAGCTTGAGTAAAGTTTTGTGAATATAAAACCGCCATGGATCAAAAATTCATAATAGAAAGAATCACAAGTGACCTTGTGTGCAGTTTGAGGTGTCCTGGGGGGGTCTATGGGCAAAATGCTTTTTGGGCCACAACTACCATACAGTAAGTGGCCACTGGGAAAATTTTTAAGCAGGCTTGAGCTGCTTGCCAGGGACCTGGATGCCCCTTATGAAGCTCCCTAAACAGGAAAGGTTGCAACTATATGTTTCTAGAAAATCAGCGCTATAAAACAAAATAGGGTTCCAGCGTTTATCCTTCTTCTTTACTTGCTTTATTTTGTGCAGGGTCACTGGGGAGCAGTCAGCACTGTATGGGCAACTTAGAGTCTCCAGTCCACTTAACTTCCAGACTATGGCAACCAGGAGAAAACCAGGAAACCAGAGCCAGGAGGACCCCACACAGGCATGGAAAGAACATGCAGACATCATGTAGAAAGGCCATAGCTGACTGGGATTTAAATGTTCTTGCTGTGAGGCAACCATTCTAACTATTTGCCGTTTTCCATGAGTGAAAATATTCCCTGCATACATTACAGCATTTCCAATTTGACATACTAATTTACCAGAAACGATTAATTCCATAATTTTCCCCACAATGTGATTGCTTTTCTTTCTCTCATTTACTAAAGATGACCCCTTTCCTTCAAGTGCACCTCTGACTAATCAAAGTTAGTGGAGGCAGAATGTGACTCACTCTCTCTCCAACGGGACCAGGAGGGCCGACAGAGCCAGAGTCTCCACGTGGTCCTCGCTTTCCTTCTTCACCCTGAGGTCCGATCACTCCCTGGGAGCCTGATGGACCCTAGAAAATTGATGCACAAGCCAGAAAAATGTCATGATCTTACCTGTTTTGTTACTTAAATTACATGTCTAAAACCTAGTTATTTCTATGGATGTAGGAGAAGCTTACAGGTTCTCCTTTAGGTCCAGCCTCTCCTTTAAATCCTGGTACACCAACATCTCCCTGTAACACAAAAATGCAAAAGTTTGATTCTTGTGCACATCAAGCATATGTCTGTTTATTCAGTATTTTAAAAAAAATTCTAGCAAGGATCTGTAAAATGTAAATCCTGTTTACCAGTTGTCCTTTGATACCAGGCTGGCCAGTGCTTCCCTGAGGTCCTGGTGGGCCAGGGGGTCCAGCATGGCCACCTGGACCTTGTGGACCAAGATTACCCTGTGAAGAGTCAGCCATAGTGAATGTCACCTGTGTGTATCCTTATCATAATTAGCAAATATGCTGTTTAAAATAAATAACTGTATACGTACCACTGGTCCTTTGGTACCTGGGCCACCATCTGTACCCATGGGTCCCTGTGAACACACCAAGTGTCCAATTTAATTAACAAAGCAGTGCACTGAGCAGTATGTTGACATGCAAAGTACAGTGGTAACTTAGTTTCTTTATGATGTGTTGTATGTTATGTGTGAGCAAAGTAAGAAATTAACCGGTAGGCCAAGTGGTCCAGCTCTGCCCTGATGGCCGGTCTCTCCTCTCTGTCCCTGTGGGCCCTCTGGACCCCGGACTCCTGTTGGGCCAGGTTGTCCCTTTGGAAGACAACAGGCAATGTTAATAAGTAATATCATAGAGCAGTAACAATAAATTAAACAGTTTAGGGTGAGTAATTGGTTTGTTGGAAACCAATCATTCACTTTCCGTTATTAAGTCTTTAAAGTAGCCCATTAACATGAGCATATAGCCGAAGGAAGAGTGTTTTATAGTTCTTACCTTCATTCCTGGGGTTCCTGGATATCCAGGTGGACCGCTAAGACCCAAGGGACCCTGTCAAACCAAGAACAATGACAATTAGTCTTTAGTAAAAGAAGCTGGAATTGTGCATCCACAAGACAAATGTACCAACATAGTGAATGAAATCTGCACAGTTCAGTGAGTGGTACCATCTCTTCTCCACTAACATTCACAGTAACATGAGTATCCATGCTAAACTATGTAAGATGGTCACTAGAGTGTACAGTAAACACTATGAATGCTGGCTTACCAATGGACCAGGCTTTCCGATGTTACCAGGTGAACCACGTTTACCCTAAAAGACAAAATTGTATCACTCGGTTTTGTAAATCAGTTAAACATTGGTGTTAGGCACTTTCTTTGTAGGTGCCCCAGTGTACAGGAAGCTACTAGCGAAGAAACAGTTAATACACAAAGCAATACGATATAACCTCCCATTAATGAGAGAGAAAAATGTATGATCATGGTAGCAGATGTTTGTGATGCACAGTGATATTATCCTTACTGCTATACCGCCAGGTCCAGAGCGTCCTCTCTCCCCTGGCATCCCAGCAGGACCCTGTTACACACAGACAGTGATAAATTACACCCGTCCTCCACTCAATGAAAAAGTTTAAAGTTAGGAAGTTCAGAGGGTTATTACAGTATACTGGATATACTCTTATTCAAGATAAGAGCAGACAGCAAATTCAGAGTAGTGTGTGTACTACAGTCCACGTACACTCATACATATAATTAACTGTATAATCTGTATGGATGTTTCCAGGAAACTGGAGTGTCAGACTCTGTTAGTGTGAGCATTCATTTGCTTTATGAAGACCTTTAAAAAGAAAGCATTAGAATATAACTTACCATGGGTCCAGGTGCTCCCATGGGACCTGGGGGCCCTGTAGCACCCTACAAAATCACAGTAAAAGTACTTGTTTAGTAATAATATAAGCTCTATAAACTGCATATCTGCATACAAACACTGAATCTATGGACAAGATTTTGGTATTGAAAGAATTATTCCTGTATTTTCTGTTTGTAGTACGAGTAGTATTGATCAACCGCGTTTGGGCGGGCTTTGGTTCCATGTGGCGAGCAAACAAGGCAGAATACACTGGCTGAAATGCAATCTTGGAACCTACTGGCTATCGTCTGTGATAATTTTGTTTTTTATTTGCTTTTTAAAAAATATATCTGCATTTATATGCAGATATATGTGTACAGAGTGTCATGACTCTGTGCATAAGGTTCTCAGGTTGCTGAAAGATGAAAGAGGAAGTCTTGGCCCAGATGTCCTTTATCTGGGTATCTGCTTGCTACACTGGAACCCAAAATCATTGTTAGACTGATAGCCAATGAGTTCCAAGATTGGTAGCACTACCACATGGCGCAATGTTTTACAGGCCTTTGAGTAAGGCAAGGAATTATTATAGTAATTAAGTCAAATATATTTCCCTTAACCAACTACAATAGAATTTGGCTTTCCAACCAGTCGAAAAAACTGCCGGACTGAAAAAAGTTTTAAGTTAGTTCAGTTCACCTTGGATCCAACGGCTCCAGTTTCACCTTTTTGGCCAATGATTCCACCGTGACCCTGAACAAAAACAGAACAAAAACAGTTAACAAGTATGCTGACATATATTCCTTAGC